>JAODAL010006886.1:0-129743 GCA_025379985.1 Phyllomedusa bahiana | reverse complement strand
ACGGGAAACGCTGTTCATGTAAAAATTTGTGATTTTTTGCACCCAATCCCCAACCATACACATCCCAGTCTGACGTCGCCACACATCCCCCCTGCTTTTCTGTAATCGTTTGTGGCCCCAAAATAACAGGAAGCGCCGAAAAAGGGCCCCGATCTTAATAGATGATGCACAGATTTTAACCTTAATTATCGCATGATCTGGAAATTTCGATCACCATAAAAACCTTGCCGATTTCAACTTTGTCGATAAAAATCGCTCAACACTAATTATCACCGATGACCATTAAAGTCTATGGGAGAGGAACAACACCTTCATTCTTACACCCAAACAGGGCTGGAGAAGCTGGAATTAACATCCACAACAGTCAAATGGATACGTGCACATCTTAGGCACACACTTAGGTTATTAAAAGCCACAGAAAAAAAGTCACAGACCATTCACTATCCCTGTCTTGTACCACAGCATTACCTTAAACCTGCATCACCCACAAATTAAAAAGTGCCAGAAGGCAGTATGATTTGAACATCATTTTACTTGAACTGGACATTGAATATCCCCCTGTCCGGGAAAACGCAGCATGAGCCCCAAACCTGCATGACCCCAGATTAAAAAAGTATCGGAAAAAGGAGTCTTTCAACCACCATTTTAATTGAACTGGACATTAACTATATCTGTCCTGTACCGCAGTATGACCATTAAACCTGTCTGACCCCCAAATTAAAAGTGCCGGAAAAGGAGTCTTTTAACCACCATTTTAGTTTCACTGGACATATACTGTCCCTGTCCTGGGTAGCGCTTGCCCCTCCGTATCAGTGCGGACCAATTGAGCTTCACTTGGAAATACTGGTGGTTACGGCTCCTGTTCCACCCAAGTGCCCTTTTTCTTGGCATTCTTTTTCTCAGGACATTGACTATATCTGTCCTGTACCGCAGAATGACCATTAAACCTGTCTGACACTCTGATTAAAGAGTTCCTTAAATTGGAGTCTTTGAACCACCTTTTTAGTTTCACTGGACATTGACTATACCTGTCCTGGGCCACAGCATGAGCCCCAAACCTGCATGACCCCAGACTAAAAAGTGCCGGAAAAAGAAGTCTTTAAACCACCATTTAATTTAAAGGACTTGACTTACCTTCCTGGGCCACAGCATGACCCCAAACTCATGCCCCTCAGATTAAAAAATTGGAGAAAAGGAGTCTTTCAACCCCATTTTGTTGAACTGGAATTGATATACTGTCCTGTCCCGCAAAAATTACCAAAAACCCTGTCGGGCCCACAATTAAAAAGTCCGGAAAAGGGTCTTTCAACCACCATTTTAGTTTCACTGGACATATACTGTCCCTGTCCTGGTACGTTTCCCCTCCGTCAGTGGGGCCCAAATTTGGGTTTCATTTGGGAAATACTGGTGGTTACCGCTCCTGTTCCACCCGGGGTCCCTTTTTCTTGGGTTTCTTTTTCTCATTTACTCACGTCTGGGGAAATTTGTCTCGTTCTTTGTTCTCGCCGGCTCCTATCCATGCCTTGAATAACCTAATCGGTCAAGTTTTCCTGTACCTCCCATGAAAAATTCAGAGAAATTTTTTTACCAGTATTTTGTACATAAATTTTTTTTGATTTAATTCAGAAAAAAATTTTTAAAATGGGATGGAACCCACCATTCTTTGTTTTTTTTTTTAAATTGATTAAAGGGGTTGTCTCAATAAGGGATTGTGCTTGTTAAAGATCTGCAAAAAAAAGTCTTTTTGCAATTTTTTCCCCCTTAAATGTCCTACCTATTCCTTTTTACGCCCCATCCCCTTGAGCCCTCTTGACATTGTGAAGAAAAAATGTCTTTTAAAACAACATTTTTTTATAATAGGACCTGTAGTATACTGCATATCCAGCAAAATGCCCCAAAATTTCAAAGCATGCCCTTTGAATTTTTGGACAATTTGAAAAACAAATGCTTTTTAGAAACAACTTTTTTTTGAAAGGACCTGAGTTTGCTGCATTTCAAAGCAGCAACCCAAAAAATATAAAATGATTTTCTCCCACTGTTAAAATTGTGAGGGAGAAATCCCACTTTAAACCACATTTTTTTTCCCAAAGGGCCCATTTTATAGTTTTATCTCAAGCAAATGCCCCCAAAAAATTTAAAATAGATTTCCAGCCCTTTAAAAAATTGGAGGGAGAAATGCCATTTAAAAAAGCCCCCAATTTTGTTCCCAAAGGACCATTTTTAATTGCTTTCTCACAGCACATGACCCCAAAAAAATTATAAATAACTTCAAAGCCACTTTTAAAAAATTGTGATGGAGAAATGCCCTTAAAGCCAAAATTTTTTTTCCCGGGCCCATAATTATGCGTATCTCACAGCAACATGACCTAAAAACCATTGAAAATGTGAAAACTTTAAAATAAAGTGAGTAAATTTATACGGTGTTGTCATAAACCTTGCGTCTTTTACAGTCCCTCCAGCAAAACCAAAAAAATGAACTTTTGGGAAAAAGAGAAAAAAAATTGCAGAAAAAAATTATCTTTTTTAAAAAATAAGTTTTCAAGAGGACCGTTTCGTTTGAAAGGAATGTGAAGTAGACCGGCAACAATGGGTGACCTGGGAAAATGGGGCCACAACATCATAGAACCATGCCTGATTAAAACGATCAAAGTCAAAGTCCACATTATCTGGGGAAAAGCCAATGCTTTGCTGTAATGACCCCTCCAGCTGTGCGAAGGCCGCTCAATATAACGGCTGCTGGGCGGCAACACCTCTAGGGCGGGGGGGGGCGAGCTCTGCCTTCCTCCATTTTGGAACCCAAAGTTTTTGGTTGGAACACATCCAAAAACTGGGTTGTTGAGCCAGAAGCGGCCCCTGATCTTAAGCGGGTCTCTTGTGTTTTATGTGGGGCCTGATTGCTTCTTGGTGAGGTGTAAAAAAAGTTCCCAAGGGGGTCACCCATTAGGTTTCCCCCCTTCCCTCGCTTCCCGCTACGGCTACTTGGCACTCTACTGCTTCCGCGCTGTGTTGTTCCACCGTGAATTGAAGAACGT
Organism: Phyllomedusa bahiana; assembly: GCA_025379985.1. NCBI lineage: Eukaryota > Metazoa > Chordata > Amphibia > Anura > Hylidae > Phyllomedusa > Phyllomedusa bahiana. The sequence continues at coordinate 126,711 of JAODAL010006886.1, read as the reverse complement.
AAATCAGACGAACAGATGTCCCATTACAATCAGAAAGGGGTCTCTATTTCCTGCATTTTACTTCTATTTGGGTGGGGGGAAGAAAGTGCTGAGTTTTGTTTTTTTACCAAGGGATCCAGGAGGGTGGACACCCAGAAACTGTAGTTCATTATTATGGCCAAAAAGAGAGGATCATGTTGTAGGAAAAGGAGCATCCAAGAACTCATGTGAAGATGGACCTTGATTTCCCAACCTTGGGCGGGGGCACTAAAAATGATTTTCCTCATCTTCCTCCTCCGCCTCAAATTCGCACCAACCTCTTTCCAAGGCGGGGCTCGGTAAAGTCAGTGTCTAGGAATACCTCCTCCTCCTCCTCCCCCTCCCCCTTCCTCTGGCACAGCTTCAAAACAGCCCTATTACCGGATGATGCACCCTGAGAGCATGCCTGCCTTTCATAGCCCCGGACCCCCAAACCACTGCCCAATGAAGACTGAAAAATTGAGAAAACTGTCGGGGTTGGGATTCGAGGAGGAAAGGCTTCGTGTCCGCATCTGTGTTCCCTTCCTCCTCCCTGTGGGGGGGCTGTTGTTTCAGAGTGTCCAACCATCGTTCCAGAACAAGATCAAACAAGCCTTGCTGACAAGGGCATTGTCCGCCCTGACCTTTGGGGGTTTTTCAAACTGGGAAAAGGTGGTGCAGAGCTTTTCCCTCCTCCACTTCGGTGGCCAAAACCCCCAGGTCCGCACCGCGCTTTTCAGGCCTTGCCCTCGTACTGCATAAAGGCTTGCGCGCTGCCACAAATCGCTGGGCATGTGAGGGTGGAATTCCAGCGTGTTGCCACGTCAACAATGAACGGTTGACAGGAGGCCCACTGACCTCAAATGCGGGGGCAAACGGGGAAGTGCGAATTTGATTCGAGCCTTCCCACAGGCATCCAGACCCGGGAAACTCTTAGAAATTTCTGGGGTGACAAGTTATGACATGTGCCAGGCAAGAGTGTGCTCCAGCCAACCGATCTTAAGGGGGCAGCAGAATTTTGACCGTTATGCCACCACCTTGCCCCGCTAAGGTTTTTGGCACCCCCAGCGCTCGGTTCTCGTTCGGAGAGCCGTCCACAGCTCCTGACCTGTGTGTGGACGGTCTCCAAGACAGATTTAAATTTTAACACGGCCCGGTTTCTCTGGGCCCGTGATGCCCCCAAGGGCCTTGGGGGGGAAAGGGCCCCGCACCCTCCCTGCGGTTTTTAAGAGCGGGCCTAGCCTGGAGCCACCGCATCCAGGACATCCACCCACTACCCCGTATGTCACAAGATTTCGGCTTTTGGGCCTTTCAGTCCATGTGTCGGTGGGGGAGATGGACTTTTCCGGGCACAGATGCAACAAGGGCTTGAAATTTTTGTGAACGGGGTGGCCAGAGCGGGACGGGTTTTCGGCAAAGGAAATTCCTGCTCGCATCTGGGATTGGGGGGAGCAAGGGCCATGCGTGCGGGGCCCGTCGTGTCCCCAGACGGAAAAGGGAACATTTCCAAGGCCAAAAAGCCTGGCAAAAAGCCCACATCAGTTTTGGCTTTGGGATGGTTTGGGTTAAAGTGTTTCTTTTGCCCCAAAAACCGGAAAAAAGGTGGCTGCTAGACTGGCCGCTGTCGGCGTGCAGGGCTTCAAACTGGGGGAAGGAAAGGGGGGGATGAGTTCTGGTGCTTCGGTGGTACTCCCGGCACGGTGGAGGGGAAACGGAGGCTCTGAGGCATGACTCTGAAGACATGGCAAAGGGGGAACCTTTGGGGGTGGGGAGGAGGAGGGGGCGGGGACAGAGGGGGTTACAGTGGTTGGGGGCCCGGGGTCGGGGCTGGCCTTTTTTGGCCAAGTTTGCCCCCCTTTCACTCATGCATTCGCTGTAGTGCTAAAATTTGGTGGTGGTTTAAACCCCCTAAGGTTCTTGCCCCTACTTATGCGTTTTTCGGGAAAGGGGGGGCAATACTCGCTGGGGGGAATAAGGGTTGCTCAAAGAAGTCCCAGGGTTGAGAGGGCCTGGACCTTTTTGACGGTGGTAAGCGAGGGGCGGGGTTTTCGCTGACCGTGCTGGGGGAATCATATCGCGTACTTCTGCACCCCCTCTCCCTTTTTTTAGGCGGGGGCCCATACTGACCTACCCCTGTCTTCCTCCCGTCCATGTGAAGCGCTCGCAAACAAATCTCTGAAAAGACCCCGTTGGTCCGCAAAGTGTCATCATCACATCAACACAGGGACTTCGTCGTCCTACATTCTCATCCAGGGCTGCGGGTACAAGAAGGGGACTGCAAGGCGGTCGACCGCCCGGATTTTTGCCTTGCCCGGGTTTCCTCTCCTCCTCTGTGGAAATCAGAAACTGGGCTCAAGCAGAGAAATTAAACCTTTTTGGGCCCCTCTTGATTTTTTAACATGCCTTCTGCCCCCAACCCCGCATTTAGCATAAAAGGGGTCTTCAAAAAAGGGGATTTTTCCACAGAGGGGGGGTTACACGATTTGACTTTTTGGGCGGGCTTCATGTTGGATGGATGTATGATCCCGTGACACATTTGGGGCCGTGACGGGAGGGAGGGAGGGGGTAAGACTGCGGGGATCAGGTTGCTTTAACCCACTGAAGGAAAATTTTGGGAAGCGTTTCTTTAGGAGTTTTCACGGGGGCCCCACCCACGATGACAAGCCTTAAGGCCGCAACTGACATCCGCTGGCATGCGTGTTGCCCGGCCAGCACTGTAAGGAGAAACCTTTCTCTCGTACCTCGACCCCCCTTTTTTCCCCTCGTTTTCCCAAACCTAAATTTTCCCGCTCCATGTTTCAGAAATATAAAAATTTTAGAAGGTATTGGGAAAAGTTTTTTTTTAAAATCCCCTTATTAAAAGACGGCAAAAACCAACAGGCTATTCCCCAAAACCCCCAAATCAAAACAAAATTTCTGGGTTCAAATTTTAAATGCAAGGGGGCTCTATCAACAAACTGGCCTGCGCCCAAAATGAAAAAAAAAACCTGTCTTTAAATTTTATACCCGGGGTAAAAAAAGGTATTTTTTGGGAAACCCATCAATTCACCTGTGGTGACTACTAAATTCGTAAATTTAAATTTAACTACAAAGTACTCTATGAAAAAAAGCTTGACTGACCAAAAGGAAAAAAAAACCTGTCTGAAATGTAAAACGTATAATTAAAAAGGGATTTTTTTGGGACCTTTCAATTTTTCCCCGTGGGGGACTACAAAATTGCTGTATTCACATTTAAGTGCAAGGGGCCTCAATGAACAAAGCTTTTAGTGCGCCAAATTTAAAAAACACTATCTGAAATGGGAATTTTTGATAAAAAAGTAAATTTTTTGGCCCCCTTTTTAAATTTAAACCCGTGGTGACTACAAAAATTTCTGTATTTTTACATTTAAGTGCAAGGAAACCCCAAGAACAAAACTGTAGTGCGCCAAAGTGAAAAAAAACGCCCCTTTAAAAAAATTTTTTTCGGAAACCTAAAAGGTAAATTTTTTTTGGGACCTTTCAATTTACCTGTTTTTGACTACAAAAATTTCTGAAATTTACATTTAAGTGGGAAAGGGGGCCCCAAAGAAAAAAGCGAAATGCCCAAAATGAAAAAAAACGAAACTGAAATGTTTTTCCCGGGTATTAAAAGGAATTTTTGGGGACCTTTCAATCACCTGTTTGGGACTACAAAAAACTGTATTCAAAATTTAATGCAAGGTTTCCCAATGAACAAAGCTTAAATGCCCAAATTAAAAAAAAAAACTTTTCCCAAAAAGTAAACCGGGGAAAAAAAAAGGGTATTTTTGGCAAACCCATCAACCTTTCTGACACAAAAATTTCTTTATTTTAAATTTAACGCAAGGTGCTATATCCCAAAAAAAAGCTGGAAAAGGGGCAAAATTTAAAAAGAACACCAAACCCGAAATGTAACTGATAATAAAAAATGGAGTTTTTGCACCCAACAAAAGAAACCCGCAGTTAAAAAGAAAAGATTCTAAAAATAAAGTATCCTAATATAAGTTCAGGCTGCCCAATATCCAGGAAATATTTCAATAGAAAGCTGTTAATAATAAAGCTATTGCAGTGCAATGTCTAAACTAAGTCTTGGTGAACTATATCCAGTATTCTTATAGAGCTTGTCTATGTTCACCTGCGGCGCCTCCCCTTTCCCCCGCTCACCCCCGTGACTTTACAGCGGTAGATGCTCCTTTAAAATTCTCTACCTAACTACATAAAATCTTCAAATCTCTGATCTAACTAAGTTGTAAGGATCACAGCTAAGAAATAGAATAATTTCGCTGAGCTGTTTGGACACAGGCAGAGTGCACGTCCTACTGCTATGAGACGCTAACAGACACTGATCATGAACAGGGAAGCTGTTCTATGTAAAACGAGGTCATGTGATTTTTCCAGCCCAAACGCAACCATACACATCCAGTCATGACGTCGCACACCCCATCTCACCCTGCCTTTCTGTAAGCTGATTGCTGGCCGCCAAAATGACAGGAAGCGCCGAAAATGCGCGATATTTAAAAGATTATGCACAGATTTTAACCTAAATTATCGCAAAGATCTAAAAATTTCGGGTCAACATAAAAACTGTGCCGATTTCAACTTTGTCGATAATAATCACTCAACACAATTCAGGAATCTTTTCACAACCAAATTGAACACATGCGCCATACAGGGCACATGGACCATCCCTCCTCGGTGCAGCGCGGACACCATGTTCCTCCCATTGTCCTTCACCATGGTTCTGATTTGCAGTTGGCGCGGAGAAAGCCACACATCGATTTCTTGCTGCATGATGCGGAGCAGTTCTTCCCCTGTGTGACTTCGTTCGCCGAGGCAAGCCAGGTGTAGAACTGCGTGACACCGCTGTGCCCTACACATGTGGTATGATGGAGCAGTACTTATGGAGGCTGAGGTGGTGATGGTGGTGGTGGTGGAGAAGGAGGAGGTGGACATTGGCGCAGGAGCAGCAGTTTGACAACGTGGAGGAGAAAGCGGCGTCTCCTGTCCAAGTTGTTGGTGTGCCTGGGCAGGAAGCACATTCACCCAGTGGGCCGTAAAGGACATTACGGCCCGGGACCGTGTTACAGCCCAGACGTCCGCTGCCTTGCACCTTGGAACAAACCAATAAGCTCAAGGACTGGCCCACCTTCTGTTTTTACATATTTTGTGAAGTGCTGGTACTGCCTTTTTGTAAAATAAATTACAGCTTGGAACTCTCCATCTCGGCTCGGCACAAGCCATTAGTTCTCTGAACGGTGCAGAGTCCACCATTTGTAAAAGGGAGGGACTGCAGTACCAACAACTTGAACAATACAAAGATGGGCAGCACTCCAAAGGAGAGAAATGACTGGGTACTTGTCTGAAAGGATATAATCCCAATTCAATTATCAATAGAAACAGATAGCACTCCACCAGTAGATCATGCAAAAATCCATCAATTTATTAACAATTCTTCACTGTGTTGTAAGGCAATATTAACATGACAACAAAATCATGACGTTTCAGTCTAGCAAGGACCCTTTTCAAACAGTTGTCACAGAATGATCGGCAGTAAGGAGAAGAAGAATATGGGGCCGTAGCCCGGAGGTGCACACAGTATGGCGTCCAACAACTTGGACAGGGTCACGGTCAGCTTCTACACCTTAGGATGGTTGGACGCATACTGTTGTCTCTTTTCAATCACCTCAATAAACGACTGCTGGCGCCATGAGTAGCGAGGAGCAGGAGCATCTGGACCGGGAGATGATGGCAAAGAGAAACAGCTCCCTTCTGCAGAGGTGGTGGAGCCTTCACTGGCTGCAATGGCATGCGTGCCACTGGGCGCAGCTGCTGCGGCGGCAGGATGGACCACCACATCTGAGCCACGTTTCTCCCAGGCCTGGGATGGTGACGCTGCATGTGTTGACGCAGCGCCGTGTTGCCAACGTTAGCTCCCTGGCCACGCTTTACTTTCTGCGCACAGATTCTACATATACCCATATTCGGCTCCTCCGGTGTCTAAGCAAAGAACTGCCAGACCGCCGAGTATCTGAATTTACCGCCAACGCTCCGCATTGAGTGACTACTACCGCCACTGCCTCGCTGAGCCCCTGTGCAGCTACTTTCTTGGACCTGCGAAGCGGGTTTTCTACCCCGTGGCCGCTTGGCTCCTGACCTAACACTGCTGCTACCCTGCTGATCACGGGCCACACAAACCCCTTGCTGGGGGCGCCACGCCCAACGCAAGCGACACCCCCTTTTCCTGACGGTGTGAAACCCCGCTTCACCCAGCTCCCAAAAGCGGTCGGCTACATCATATCAATTTTGGGGTTTTTACTCACTGCTGTCCCATCACTGGTCTTTGGGATGCAAGGCTGAACCCCTCAAACATGACCTCCCAGCCCCTCTCCACATCTATAGTTTGCCCCTACTGCAATAACAGGGGGCATTTGGCCCCTTTTTTCGCTGCCAAATAGCTGACTGCCCTCCTCAAATTTTTACCTCGCTATATTGGCGCTGAGCCCCGACCACATAGTAAATCCTGGCTGAGGGAACGGATGGGAAAGAGGGGTTGATGACAGGTTTGGGCCGCTGACCCTCCCGGGCCATGCCAACTAAGGGGTTTTGTCTAACGTAACCACCGACTCTTGGTTGGGGGTTTTCAGATGTCATCTGGGAGGAAGTTGTGACCTATCAACCAATCAAGAACCTTTGGGGTTCGGTCAGCACACGGCCGCTAGATGCAGCGGCAGTTGTGGCCCCCACCCGGGGACCCCTGCTGCGACGACCCCCCTTTCGTGCTTTCACCCCCGAGCCTGCTCCAGGAATGTTTGTGCCGCTGCCCCTCGCAGGTGAAGATCCCGCTACCTCTTGTCTGACATACTGTTTGTTCTAAAAAATTTCAGACCGTTTGGGAAGAAATCTGATATGATAAAACACACACTCCCAAAAGAACCCCCTAAAAAAGCTTGGGTAACCTTGGAAAAATTGCCTCCACAAATGGGCAGGAAAAAAATTTTCTTTTATGTGCCGTTTTAAAAACACGTTATTTTACTGAAAATAAAAGCTAAACCTGTTATTTTATGAATGTAAAACACAAACAGGGTTAATTAATTTTTTGGGTATTAATTATGCTAAAAGGGCAAAATTTCTTTTTTCTTTTGGGGGTAAAAAGGGTCGTTTCTTTTAAATGAATACAACTGCAGAAAAAATACTTTTGTTTTAAACCCCCTTTGGGTTAAATTGGCAAAAAAAATGTGGCTGATAACAATTACCCCCCTTTGTAGGGGTGTTTTAAAAAGGCGTGGGAAAATTTCGGAACACAAACCAAAAAACCGAAATTAACTTCGGATAAAGAATTTTTTGCACAGGGCCCAAAATTTTTTTCCCTTTTTTGGCGTGAAAAAGAACGTTTTTTTTTAAATGACCACAACAGCAAAACAACACTTAAATTTAAAACCCCCGGGTGGGAAAATTGTGGGAAAAAAATTAGCAAACCCAAAAAATTTAAATGGTATTTGGAAAAGTAAAAAACGCTGTTTTTTTAACTGAATACAACAGCAAAAAAGTCTAAGATAACCCTTGGATTTTCAATGGCTCAAGGGAAATAGCACATTTGCATTAAAATGTAAAATGCCCGCTGCATTTGGGTGCACACTGGGACTTCAGTTTTCCCAAAAACCCACAAAATCAAAATAGAACATAAAGGAAAACAGTCCCTGAGACAAGCGTGGAAAAACCCCCCAAAAATTCCCCTGTATAAAAAAATTTGGGGGTTTTTTTTAGTAAGAGAAATCCCTAAGCAGCAGGGGGCCCGCACCTTCCCGGACTTTTATAGTGCGGGGACGTCACAGAAACCCCCCGGTCTCTGAATTTTGGGTTCATTTTCACACATGTCATTTAGGGTAAAGCCTTTCTTCCTCCCAGACTTCTTTGCCCCATGTAGCGCTATGTGCTCGCTGCCATTTTATCAATTAAAAAACACTTTTCGTTCCCGTGAATCACCCCAAACTTCGAATTCGTTCAGAATCGAAGTTTTCCTGAAATTCTAAACAAATTCCACTTCTTCAGAATCAATTTGCCCATCTCTACTTCTATGGTGTTCAGCATACAGGATAAATTATGTTACATTTTAATAAATTGGACTTTTTCAGACGTGGCGATACCAAATATGTCTCACTTTTTCATTTTTATTTTTTTTATTTGTAAAATGGTGAAAGGGGGATGATTTGAACTTTTAATATATATATATATTTTTTTATACTTTAAAACCTTTTTTTTTTTTACTTAAACATTGAGTCCCCCTAAGGCGCTTCACCACTAGGGGGTGCGATCGTAATACAGCCTAATGCATTGCATAGACAATGCATTAGGCTGTACTAAGATGGCGTATTCCCCACATTCTGCCTGGGGCCGGAAGTGGGGCAAACCAGAACATGGCAGCGATATAAGCCTTCACAAGGCTTCCCGCATGCCATGTCCCCGCTGCGGGACTCCAATCAGAGTGAAGAACAGTTCAAGGCACCGTTTCTTATTTATTTAAATGCCCCACCCCCCCTGGGCTGACACCGCCGGGTGTTAGCTGCAATTAGCTGCTAACATCCGGTGGCTGTGTTGCGGGATCGCCTTATGATCGTATTGTGCCAATCAGTTAACATGGCCACAGGAAGCCTTGAAAAGGCTTCAATCACTACCATGTATGAGATTCTTACACTTCCTGTCCTAGGAAGGAAGTGCTAGAACTGCTATCTTTGCAAACCCTTCTGCACTGTTGATACAATGCAGAAGGGTGTACTAACAACTGAACCTCCTAGAATTTAATTACTTTAAGGAGATTCAATATTATAGTGTATAAAAAAAAAAAAACGTTTTTAAAGTAAAAAAAAATAAATAAAAGTTTAGATCAGCCTCCTTTTGCCATTTTACAAATAAAAAAAAAACAATTAAAAGTTACACATAATTGGTATCACCACATCTGTTAAAGTCTGTTGTAGTAATATCAACATCATTTTTCCCATACGCTTAACATTGTAGAAAAAAAAAAATGCAAACTTTTTAAATTGCATTTGTTGGTTGTTTCCCGTCCCCTAAAAATTGGAATAAAAGTGATCAAAAAATTTGCATCAATTCCAGAATTGTAGCAATAGAAAGTAGTCTTGAGCCCACAAGAAATGCACCATCACTCAGGTCCATGGATGGAAGTACAAAAAATTATTGGTTAAAAAAAGTGCATTTTAAAAAAATAAAACTTATTTTTTAAAGAGCAATAAATAATGAAAAACCTATATATTTGATTTTCGGGTTTAATCAATAAAGAATATGATAATACATAATTTATACTAAAGAGTGAAAGCTGTAAAAACAAAACCCCCACAAACATGACACAAGTATTTTATTTCACATTTTGCCCCACCTAGAATTTTAGTTCAGTTTTACGGTAAACTCTATGGTACTGTGAATGACACCAATAGAAAGTACTTATTGTAACACAAAAATAAAGGCTTTACATGTCTATGTAGATTGAAATATAAAAAAGTTGGAAAGCAAGGAGAAAAAAACGAACGTGATGAAAAGAAAAAATGAAAGGTTCTTTAGGGGTTAAAATAATAACAAAAAAACTATTTTTTAAAATTTAAACTGCAGCACCATTTTTTGCAACCAATGATTACTTTTTCCACTTGGACCCAAACTGAGGTGCTTTTTTGGGGCAAGTAAAATTTTTATTGATACCATTTTGGGATACATGTGATATTCTGATCACTTTTTATTCCATTTTTTTTGGGACATTAAATGACCAAAAAATGTATTTTTGTTAATTGGAATTTTTTTCTTGTAAAGGAAGAATTCTGTTATATTTTGATGGACTTTTATGGATGTGGGGAATTTCAAAATTAAAACTTTCAGATTTTTTTATTTTTAAATGGGGGTGTTTTTAAAAATTTAATATTTTTATTATTTTTTATATCTTTTACATCTTTTTTTTCTTTCTTAAACATTTATTCCCCCATTTGGTACTTTTCAAATAGTGGGTGCAGTTGCTTGCATACAGTTCTACATTATGCATATAATGCAGAAAAGTGTAGAAAGAGGGCACTACTATGACTTCTAAAGTTAAAGGGGTTTTATCATTTCATTAAAGGTTTAGAAAAGGGGACGTAAAACAAGCAAATTTTAAAATTTGGTGTCATTAGCAAACTGTCTGTTTCCGTATTCCTTATCTTTTGTTTTTTTTCCTGAAATTTTGTGTGTCAAAACCCCCTGGATCCCCCCTCCCCTTTCATTTTTCCCGCTGGACTATTTACATTCGTACAGCCCCCGGCGTTCCGGGTTTTTTCTGTCATAGAGTAAGGGATGTCACATTTTTTACTTTATAAGGGAGAAGAAACAGGGAATTTCACTAAAGGGCTTTTCACAATCGGAAATTAAAAATTTGTGTCGATCCCTGCGACTAAGTTAGGGGGGTGCATTTCTCTCTCCAACCCCGCAAAACAGACTGCAACAGATTTTACAATGAGAAAAAATAACAATTTTTCCCGGGGGGCCCAACTCTCCCGCTGAAGGGTGATCGTGCTGTTTAAGAAAGCTTTAAAACATCTCCAGCTGGAGAGGAGAAGAGATCATGCCTCTAGATTGAATGCAGCCTGGGTATGTATACAGCTCTCACAAAAAAACTGCATAGGGGAAAAAGACATGTGAATTTAGGCAGAAAAAGGGGAGGGGGGAGGGGGCTCGGGGGGCCAGCATGAACAATGAAAGGGGATGATGTCACCCCGGGAGGGGAAGAACGCCCCTGCACTCAGATTTGAAAGCTAAAGGCAGTGTGAATCAGCAAACTAAGGAAGTTTACCCCCTTTTTAAGGGATTTGGGGGAACCCCCTGCATTAAGCATCAAAAGCTAAGATTGTCTCATTAAAAACCCAAAAATGCAGGTTCCTTCTTTAAAGAGGTTTGATCGATTGAACTGTTCGTGATCTTGAGCCGATTCGATGAGATTGAAATTTGAAACCCAGGGGCGAGTCTTCCTCTCAAGGTGGCTCTCCCTTGCAGGGTGTGTCCTCCTCTCAGGAGGTGTGTCTCATTCTCAGCGGGGCGTCTCTCCTCCCGGGAGGTGGTTTCCTCTAACAATTGTGTCCCCCTGCCAGGAGGGTTTTTCCTCTCAGCGGTTTCTTCCTCCAGGGGGGGTTGTCTCTCCCTGCCGGAGGTGTGTCTCTCCTGCCAGGAGGCGTGTCTCTCCTGTCAGGAGGTGTGTCTCTCCTCACTGAAGAACTGTGACATCATCATTCTGTCTGTGCAATGGAAGCAGAAAGTTGTCTGGAGAGCAGGTAGCCTCCTGCATGCTTCTCAGTGTCTGCAGAGCCTTTGGCTCCAAAGTCCTTTTCTGTCATAACCCGTTAATCACAGGGAACTGATAAAAACAAGTGAGGAATGCACACTTGCCCCCTCCTCTCCTTGTTATCAGGAGGGGCTGTAGGCTTGTATATGGAGGGAACACAGGACATAAGACGTGTTTTTATGAGGGGATCTATGAGTTTTAAAAGTCAGTAATTTCACGTCATTCAACCCCTTTGAGTGGGGGGTGAGTTAGACTGGTACCCCTCTCATACTGGTTCATTTCATTTTAAAGCTCAGAGGGGAGTAAACACAGAGTGTGTAGGCAATCAATCACAGTGCAGGGGGCATGTCTAGGGGCGGGATCCAACCGGGGTGTGTCCCAACTTGCCTATCACAAAAATGGGGTGTGTCCATAGGAGCGGCAGCAGAAATAGAAAACCGATGCACAAAATAGCACATATCTACTAAACCCAATTTCGGAGGTGTGAACCCCAAAACAAAAGGCGTTTTTACTGTCCCCAAATCTGAGATTGATCTTGTAGTTATTAAACCCCCCTTTAATTTTTGATGAATAAGATGAGATGTCCAGCAGTAGTCTGGCTATTACATATCAATGCCCAGTTTTTATAGCTTTAAGTGACATCATAATTGTAAAATTGTACCTAAGAAATGTATTGTAAAACTTCAACACATATTTCTATATATTGTAATGGCATTTTCAAGCAAATATCTCATTCTCTAAGCATGAGAGAAGCATGACCCAGGCCTGTGATCTTTATTTCTGGACCAATTCCTTTACACCCCTTGATGAATCAAAGTATGTAAAAAATATAGCCAAACATATATATGGATAAATATAATCAAATAATCCCAAGTTATTTCACAATTTTTCCAACATTTAGTATTCCAGATAGATCTTGCAGGATAAACTGTTGCCACCTGGAAGTTTATAGTCAACCAGCGGTTGGCAAGCAGGTAAGGGGAAGTTTCTAGTTAATTGATGGACATGTCTGTCTTGATTTTCCAGGGGAAAACAGATTTTTGTTTAGAAATCATAAAACATAAATTGGACAACTGTAACCTGTGGCTCTTATAAAGGAAACAGGTTTTTCCAATAACTAACACTAGTTACCTTTCCCAATTGGTGCAGGAGCCGACCAAAGGGAAGGTCATTTTGGACCTAATATTGACTAACAGATCTGAAGAGTAACAAAGGCTCAGGTTGGGGGGCACCAAGGAAATAGTGTCCAGAATATAATACATTTTCAATTATCTTCCATTGGAGTGTTTTGTCGAGGAACCACGAAAACATTGAATTTTAGAAAAGCTAAATTAAATCTGCTTAGAGAAGCCCTAAACCACATTGACTGGAAAAAGGTCTTCAAAAATAAAAGAACAGAAAATAAATCAGAGATTTTTAAAAACATCTTAAGCACCCACAGTGAGAGGTATATACCTTATGACAATAAATAGTAAAAACAAAGCATTTAAGCTCCTTAAACGGGAAGGCAGTGAAGAGGCACTAAAAACTATAAGGAAACATTAAATACAGTGAAGGAAATAAGTATGTGATCCCTTGCTGATTGTGTAAGTTTGCCGACTGACAAAGACATGAGCAGTCTATAATTTTAAGGGTAGGTTATTTTTAACATTGAGAGATAGAATATCCAAAATAAAATCCAGAAAATCACATTGTGTAAATTATATACATTTATTTTCATTTTGCTGAGAGAAATAATTATTTGACCCCCCTACCAACCATTAAGAGTTCTGGCTCCTACAGACCAGTTAGATGCTCCTAATCAACTTGTTACCTGCATTAAAGACAGCTGTCTTAAATAGTCACCTTTATAAAAGACTCTAGCCTCTACAACATGGGCAAGACCAAAGAGCTTTCTAAGGATGTCAGGAACAAGATCATAGACCTGCACAAAGCAGGAATGGGCTTCAAACCATAAGTAAGACGTTGGGTGAGGAGACAACTGTTGATACAATAGTAAGAAAATGGAATAAATACAAAATGACTGTCAATATACATAAATCTGGGGCACCATGCAAAATCTCACCTCATGGGGTAGCCTTGATCATGAGGAAGATGAGAGATCAGCCTCAAACTACACGGGGGAAACTTGTTAATGATCTAAAGGCAGCTGGAACCAGAGTCATCAAGAAAACCGTTGGTAACACATTACACCATAATAGTGAAAAATCTTGCAGTGTCCGCAAGGTTCCCCTGCTCAAGAAGGTACATGTGCAGGCCCCTCTGTGGTTTGCCAATGAACACCTGGATGATTCTGTGAATGATTTGGAGAAAGTGCTATGGTCAAATGAGACAAAAATTTAGCTATTTGGTAGTAACTCAACTTGCTGTGTTTGGAAGAAGAAAAAATGCCACCTTTGACCCAAAGAACACCATTCCTACTGTCAAGCATGGAGGTGGAAACATTTTATTTTGGGTGTGTTTCTCTGCTAAAGGCATAGAACTACTTCACTGTATGAATGGGAGAATGGATGGAGCCATTTATCGTAAAACCCTGAACATAATCCAGGACATTAAAAATGGGTCATGGCTGGGTCTTCCAGGAAGACAATGACACAAAACATACAGCCAAGACAACAAAGGAGTGGCTCAAAAAAGTAACACATTAAGGTCATGGAGTGGCCTAGCCAGTCTCCAGACCTTAATCCCATAGAAAACTTATGGAGGGAGATGAAGATCTTAATGATTTAGAGATGATTTGCAAAGAGTAGTGGACCAAAATTCCCCCTGAGATGTGCACAATCCTCATCATCAAATACAAAAAAACATCTGTGCCAACAATGGTTTTGCCACTTAGTATTGTTTGCCAGAGGGATCAAATACTTATTTCTCGCTGCAAAATGCAAATTTATTTAATTTATACAATGTGATTTTATTTTGGGTATTTCATCTCTCAACGTTAAAATTAACCTACCCTTAAAATTAAAATTATAGACTATTCATGTGTTTGTCAGTAGTCAATCTTACAAAACCAGCAAGGGATCAAATACTTATTTCCTTCACTGTATGTAAAATAATAATAAAGACAGCAAACCTGGAGACAGAAAGACAGATTGCCAAAGAGAGTAACACTAACCCCAAAGTATTTTTTAATTATGTAAAAAGAAAAAAAGCTGAAAACTGAAAATGTTGGCACTTTGAAAAGTAGTGATGGAGGTCTTGTAGTGGGTGATGAGGAAAAGCAAACCTATTTGCAGTGGGATGAGGTAAACTCCACATTAAATGTTTGTCTAACCCAGAAAGCAGTTCAGCTCTATTTTAAGGCAATTACAATAGACAAATCACCAGGTCCTGATGGTATACACCCATATCCTAAGGTTTTTCATATTTTCCTTAGCAGTAATGCATTTTCAAAAAATTCCTATATACCTTGATGTTTTACTTAGTTTTGTAGTGTGCCACTGATATTTGTATTAGATGTATGCTATTGCCTTACCAGTGTGCACCTATGCTTATGTATTTTAAAATATATGGATGTGCACAGCCTAATTAATTTGTGTATTCTATTTGAGGGATGGCAACCTCATTGGCTTGCTGCACTCCCCTTACCTCTTTTAAACCAGTGCAGGATAATTCAGTAGCAAGTTCCTATCACTCCCTGAGATGTTGTAGTCTGAATGGACTCCTAGTGAGGTAACATGTTTGTGTTAGGGACTCACCTGTGCTGGGATCCCCTTGACGCTTTGGGAAGTGAGCTTAAACAATTCTTGATCAAAAAACTGTAAACTAAGAATCCCAGGTTTTTCATATTTTCCTTAGCAGTAATGCATTTTCAAAAAATTCCTATATACCTTGATGTTTTACTTAGTTTTGTAGTGTGCCACTGATATTTGTATTAGATGTATGCTATTGCCTTACCAGTGTGCACCTATGCTTACGTTTTTTTAAAATATATGGATGTGCACAGCCTAATTAATTTGTGTAGTCTATTTGAGGGATGGCAACCTCATTGGCTTGCTGCACTCCCCTTACCTCTTTTAAACCAGTGCAGGATAATTCAGTAGCAAGTTCCTATCACTCCCTGAGAGGTTGTAGTCTGAATGGACTCCTAGTGAGGTAACATGTTAGTGTTAGGGACTCACCTGTGCTGGGATCCCCTTGACGCTTTTGGGAGGTGAGCTTAAAGGGGTTTTGCCAGGAGGAGCCTTATCTGCTAAGAAGCTAATGTAAACAAATCACGGAGCTGAAAGAGAGAGAGAGACGCACACAGCCAGAGCACAAAGCTGCATAAGGGATCGTGTGACATGTTCACTGAAATAATCAAACTGCAACTTGTGGATTCTGTATACAAAAGACAAAAGTTTTTCTCCTCAGCAGCTTGAAAGCTCCTTAATGTTCTCTGTCATCAGATAAAGCAGAGATCTAATCACACTACAACTAGTTTATTCTGTATACAAAAGAAAACATATTGCTACCCGGTGTCTTGAAAACTTCTGCAGCTCAGTCTCATCAGATAAGAAGCTCTCTCTGCGCAAGCCCGTCCAGCAGCTCTTGTCAGGCCGTATCTACTTTGAAGTAACCAAGGGCATGTAAGGAAGGCTGTAGCTCTTCAGACTGCAATTTTTGTATCATATATTTAGAAAAGTGATTAAAAACCCATTTTGGAGGATCCCACGTCAACATTACATCGTGGCAAAACCCCTTTAAACAACTCTTGATCAAAAACTGTAAACTAAGAATCCCAGGTTTTTCATATTTTCCTTAGCAGTAATGCATTTTCAAAAAAATCTTATATACCTTGATGTTTTACTTAGTTTTGTAGTGTGCCACTGATATTTGTATTAGATGTAGGCAAGTACAGGAAGGCACGACACGCCTGACGGTCCATGGCAGGGGACCGCGGCGTGAACCGTGACAGTACCCCCCCTCAAAGCCCCCTCCAAATCACAAACATGGCGTTCCACATAGGTCAGGGGCCCGCAACTTCTAAGGGGGCAACCCCAAAACCAAGGTCCGGGCTGTATGATAGCTGGTAAAGGGGATACCTAGAAAAGGAGGTGCACGGGAGGAAATAACCGGGGCACCCGGCAAGAACGGGTGGGGACTCAGGGCGGGAAAGCAGAAAAATGGGTACGGACGCTCTGGGCTGGACCATAAGCTAGGCAACAGATGGACGCTCTGTGCTGGACCATGAGCTAGACAACAGACGGAAGCTCTGGGCAGGACCATGAGCTAGGAAACAGATGGACGCTCTGAGCTGGAACATGAGCTAGGCAACAGATGGACGCTCTGGGCTGGACATGAGCTAGGCAACAGACGGACGCTCTGGGATGGACCATGAACGGGGCACCAGGCAAGAAAGGGAGGGGACTCAGGGCGGGAAAGCAGAAAAACGGGTACGGACGCTCTGGGCTGGACCATGAGCTAGGCAACAGACGGACGCTCTGGGCAGGACCATGAGCTAGGCAGCCGACGGAAGCTCTGGGCGGGACCATGAGCTAGGCAACAGACGGACGGTCTGGGTGGACATGAGCTAGGCAACAGACGGACGCTCTGGGATGGACCATGAGCTAGGCAACAGACGGACGATCTGGGCTGCACCAGGAGCTAGGCAACAGACGAACACTCTGGGCTGGACCATGAGCTAGGCAACAGACGGATGCTCTGGGCTGCACCATGAGCTAGGCAACAGACGGACGCTCTGGGCTGCACCATGAGCTGAGCAACAGACGGACGCTCTGGGCTTACCCATGAGCTAGGCACGAACGGTCGCTCTGGGCTGGACCATGAGCTAGGCAACAGACGGACGCTCTGGGCTGGACCATGAGCTAGGCAACAGACGGACGCTCTGGGCTGGACCATGAGTGGCAACGACGGACGCTCTGGGCGGGACATGAGCAAGAAAAAAGATGGAGACTCTTGGCTGCACCATGAGCTAGGCAACAGACGAACGCTCTGGGGCTGCAGGCACATGAGTTGGGCTGCACCATGGAGGCAACAGATCGAACGCTCTGGGCTGCACCATGAGCTAGGCAACAGACGAACGCTCTGGGCGGAACCATGAGCTAGGCAACAGACAAACGCTCTGGGCGGGGACCATGGCTAGGCAACAGACGGACGCTCTGGGCCGGACCATGAGCTAGGCAACAGACGGACGCTCTGGGGCTGGACCATGAGCTAGGCAACAGACGGACGCTCTGGGCTGGACCATGAGCTAGGCAACAGACGGACGCTCTGGGCTGGACCATGAGCTAGGCAACAGACGGACGCTCTGGGCTGGAACCATGAGCTAGACAAAGGACGAACCAAATGGGCTGGACCATGAGCTAGGCAACAGACGGGACGCTCTGGGCTGGACCATGAGCTAGGCAACAGACGGACGCTCTGGGACCATGAGCTAGGCAACAGACGGCGCTCTGGGCTGGACCATGAGTAGGAAACAGACGGACGCTCTGGGCTGGACCATGAGCTAGGCAAACAGACGGACGCTTGGGCTGGCATGGCTAGGCAACAGACGGACGCTCTGGGCTGGACCATGAGCTAGGCAACAGACGGACGCTCTGGGCTGGACCATGAGCAAGGCAACAGACGGACGCTCTGGGCGGGACCATGAGCTAGGAAAGACAGACGCTCTGGGCGAACCATGACCCAGCGTACAGACAGACACTCTGGGTGAACCATGAGCCAGCGGACAGACAGACTGACACTCTGGGCGAACCATGAGCCAGCGGACAGACAGACTGACACTCTGGGCGAACCTTGAGCCAGCGGACAGACAGACTGACACTCTGGGCGAACCATGAGGCAGCGGACAGACAGACTGACGCTCTGGGCAAACCATGAGGTCAGCGGACAGACAGACTGACACTCTGGGCGAGCCGCGAGGACAGACTGACACTCTGGGCGAACCATGAGGCAGCGGACAGACAGACGGACGCTCTGGGCGAACCATGAGCCAGCGGACAGACAGACTGAAACTCTGGGCGATCCATGAGCCAGCGGACAGACAGACTGATGCTCTGGGCGAACCATGAGCCAGCGGACAGACAGACTGACGCTCTGGGCGAACCATGAGCAAGCGGACAGACAGACTGACGCTCTGGCGAACCATGAGCCAGCGGACAGACAGACTGACACTCTGGGAGAACCATGAGCCAGCGGACAGACAGACTGACACTCTGGGCGAACCATGAGCCAGCGGACAGACAGACTGAGACTCTAGACGAGGGCAGGGTCACCCCGGCGGAATCCATGGTCAGTCCATTCTGTAACGGTCGGGCGATGATAAACGTACGCCGAAGCGCTGACCGCTGACATCCAGGTGTGGGTCCTCTGTGATCACTGCAGGTGGTAGCTGGAGAACCACGCAAGGGTGCAGAGTCTAAGGGGCCCCTGGTCTTCACCAGAGCCCACCGCAAAGCGGGATGGACTTTGCTGCGGGGAACCCTAGGTCGCTACTCCTGACGTGGCTACCTGCGGTGACAGCCGGGGTGCAGGACAGGAATCCAGGCGGTGGAATACAGGAACAACAGGAACCTGTGCAGCAGGATACAGGAGGGATAACCGTACACATAGCACCACAGGATACGGCAGGAACTGGACGGGTAACACAGCAGGTTTAGACCAGGGAACATGGCAGGATACATCAGGAAACAGGAGAGCACATACAGGACAGGAACACGGCAGGATACAGGAGACAACAGACACAACGGACAGATGGTCAGGAGCTCAGGTGGGAAGCAGAAACTGGACCAGCAACTCAGGGGTTAAAATCTCCAACAGCAGACCTGAGATGCTGGCAGGAGCTCAAAGGACTCAGCATGAGGCTGAAACTGCAACAATGGACTGTACCAGAGTAAAGGCAGGAACTTCCTCTTATAGCCAGAGGTCAGAGGTGAAGAGGAAGGTGCACAAGACAGGACACTAATAAAAGGCAGGAAGCTGCAGCGTGCGCGCCCTATGAGGTGCAGTGCACACACCGGACCCCAGGAAGCAACAAGACAGGACAGGACAGGCAAGTACAGGAAGGCACGACACGCTTGACGGTCCATGGCAGGGGACCACGGCGTGAACCGTGACATACACTATACAGTATTTTACTATATTCATTAATGACCTTACACATGGATTGCACAGTAGAATATCAAGCTTCGCAGATGAAACTAAGATCTGTAAAGAAATCCACACAACAGAGGATAATGTTCAATTACAAAGGGATCTGGATAAGTTGGAGGCCTGGGCAGAGAAATGGCAGATGAGGTTTTAAAGATTAATCATATAGGAAGGAAACATAATACTATGATTACTTGTTAAACAGAAAAATGCTGGGTAAAAGTGACTGGAGTAGGACTTGGGAATCCTGGTGGACTGTAAACTTAACTGTAGCAGCCAGTGTCAGGCAGCAGCTGCCAAGGCAAATTGGACCATGGTGTGTATTAAAAGGGGCATAGATGCACACAATGAGAACATCATTCTCCCATTAAACAAATGTAAGAAATCATGAGCACTTTGCCGTTTCTATAAGATATGGCTTCAAATTTATAAGTCAAGGAATGATAATTAAAGGGTACATGCACCATCATAACCAACTATTATTAATGTATGAAATGAACAGACAAAAATCTACATTAACAAATCTTTCACCAATTTGTTTCTGTCATATTTGAATGATTTTCAACAGTACATACTGTGAAATGTAGCAAGTTCTGATGGGAAAAGAGGGACATAATGAAAAACTATAGATATGCTACAGGAGGAAAGAAGGAAAGGGTCCATTAGGGAAATCTTTACATAAATTGCAGGATGAAAGAAGGAAAAGGGGGGCTGTGGTGGAAAGTTTTGTTATGTGCTAGAGAAAGAAGGAAGGGAAAGGGCAACATGATGGGAACCTCTGCATATATTACATAAGAAAGGAAGAGAAATGGGGGACATGATGGAAAGCTTTTTATTTCAGAACGGAAGAAGGGAGTGGAAGGACATAATCAAACACAGTCAAAAGTTTAGACACATCTTTTATTCTAAGATTTTTCTTTATTGTTCTTTTATACATTGTAAATTTATACAGAAGTATAGAAGTTACAAGTTATATAAAAACATGGAGGCACACAAATGGAATTAAGTAGTAAACAAAAAGTTGTTTAACATCAAAAATATGTTTTATATTTTAGATTATTCAAAGAATTACTCCCACCCTCACTTGAGAAATTCCCTAGAACAAATTTGTTACTCAAGCAATTCCCCCCCCACTTAAAACAGTCTTAGACAGTAAGGTGTTGACCGCTCAGAATGTATAAATTCAACAGGAGGTAGGCATCTAGTTGAAAAAAAAAGGAAAGAGAAATGAAAATGCATAATTAATTGAAAACATTAATCCCAGTCAATTTGGAAAATTAAAGGAACCTTGGAGGCATTGTGAAAGAAATTGATAAAGAACCTGTCACGTCAAGGGGGTACAGTGAGCTCTGACTGGAACCCAGCCCACTGTCCCTGCCTACTTGACGGGCTGCCCTAGGCGGCAGATGCCAACTGGGCGACAGTCCCTGCGCTGCTAGAGTGCTGGGGCCGTCAGGAGGAAGAAAAGTCAGACAGTCCAGGTCTATACCAAATCAGAAACATAGCCACAAATCAGAACCAGAGGGAAAAACGTAAACAAGCCGGGGTCAGAAGCCAAACGGGAGCGAGGTACAAAATAAGATGACAAGCCAAGGTAAGCAAACAAGCCGGGGTCTGGTACACAAGTAAACAGCACAATACAAACTCAAGGGAACAAGGCAGCCAGGAAATATCACAGGAGCAGCACTCAGCCAGCAGGGAGTTTAAATGGGATTCCCGGATACCACCCCTGCAGCAGATTGGAGTGGCCTCCAGGTTCTTCCATTGGCTGGTGAGACACGCCCCCTGTCCAGAGTGGCTGGACCTCTGTCCCTCACACAGCTCCCAGCAGTCTATCAGGGTGGGGTCGCTGATCAGCTGCTGCAGAACATTGCTCCTTGCAGGCTGAGCACCGCCTAGCTCTGACAGAACCATTATTTGAATATAATTTTTTGCCCAACATACAGCTAACTTGTATTCATAGTCTATTTTCAGTTCCATAAAGGATATTTCAGTCTATGATTTAACGTAAATAAGATGATGCTTCAACCCCAAGAAAGTAGATGAAAAAAAGCTATTTTTAGGAGCTTAACTTAGAATTGTGTGATGTGCTTTGCATAAAAAAAAAAAAAAAAACTTTTACATAGTGTATATATGATTATGCATAAGGTCTTTGTAAATCAAAAGAGGATCCTGAGCATCACACCCTGTTGAGACCTCATTAAACCCACAGCAGTGCCTGGGGTTTCTGTCTCTCCAAATCCGGTTGGGGTCCCAGTTAATAAACATATCCCTGTCCCCAAGGGGGAAACTTGTGCTAATCAATAATTTGAATCCCATAGTTAATTGGACTCAGAACTTTGAGGATCCTCCCCGCATTTGCTGAACAACAATTTTTTCAAGTTCAGTCATAAAAAACATCCAATGTTATGAAAAACCTAGCTGTCTCCAGAATTGCCTCAGGAAAGGATATTCAGAAATTTCCTCATCAAAGTTGCCTGCCTCAGAAACTGAAAATTATCAGCACGAGGCACACCTTAACATAAGCGGTTTTGGTTCCATCCATGTCTTTGGGGACCAAGAAAAAGTGAGCAGATGGTTACATGAAGCATATAGGAAGAGGTGTGATGGTGTGGGGTGCTTTGCTGGTGATACCATTGTAGAAGAGCAAACAAATAAGGCAATACCTTTTAGAGGCTAACTGAGTATATTGGATGATAAGCTTTTGAGAACACTAGTGCTCTTTGTAAGACACAATGTTATGGTACATCAACAAATGTACAAAGCTATCCCCTAACAGGTATTGCCTGATTTTCTACTTTTTTCTATGGATAACTCGATACATTATGCTACTGGTGAAACAGTTGGTGATTTATTCAAAGCTATAGGTTTACTTAGTCAGCTGGGCTACCATTGCATCCTGAAGCAAAATGGCATCCCATCTGGTTGGCACTTAGAAGGATCATCATTTGTTTTTTAATAACAGTAACTCCAACACATCTCTAGGTTATGTAAGGACTATTTGACGTACATATGCGCATATGTTAATGAAGAATGATGATTGACATCCAGTAATATCAAAAGCAAATCTCTGAATTTATTATTGTGCATATACATTTTTATAAAAGCTGATTTTAAGGCATGACAATATTGAATGTGTCATCAGTAATTCACTATAATTGGCTATATACATACTTATATAACTGGTTACTTTTAACCAAAATACTTCTACACAAGCAGTAACCTTTTCCTTATCTTTGATTTTGTTACACTGATGCTTGTTTTGCTACCAATACAGACAATCTTAATGAATATTTTGGTTAAAATGTTAGAAAAAACACTGACACTTTAAAACAATGTAACATAGTCAGTGTAAATTTGTTGTGCACTCAAAATAATTCAACACACAGCTATCAATGACTAAACCGCTGGCAACAAAAATGAGTAGACCCCTAAGTAAAAACGGACACATTTTACCTAAATTATCAATACTTTGTGTGGCCACAATTATTTTTCAGCACTGTCTTTACTCTCATGAAGACCAATTTGATGCAGTGTATGACATATGGTTGGAGCACTGACAGGCTCACTACCCACCCCTTTAGCCCCTGCAGCAATTCTGGCAGCACTCATCTCTGGATGTGACTCTGAGCAGAATGTAGAGAAAAAAAATTTTTCCCAGGTTTGCCCCAGAGCCTGCAGGGTGGGGAAAGAACGTTGTGCCATGTTTAAATATGCAGGGGAGATTGGGTTTTTGGTCTTCATACAATGTTGTGTTTTAGTAATGACAGGGAAATTTGACTGCCGCCGCTTTTTGAATCGCTTCACTAAAAAAATTCCCTGGGCATTTAAAGAGGGCAAAACTGACCAAAAAACTGAAGCGGGAATGTTGCCTGAAAAAAGTAAAATCCAGAGAAAGCTGGAAAAAACACGCTGAGAGTCGGTGGCAACATTAGTGACAGGTGTGGGGGTTGACGGGCTACCACAGCAGCATGAGGTAAGACAGTGGCACCCAATGACATTTGGAGGTGGCAAAAACAGGAATGGGCCCACAGAGTGGCAAAAAAGAACAGTGTGGGGGGTCAGGCAGCAGCGGGAGGGGTTTAAACCCAGTGGCCCCAAGGGCAGAGTGTTGGGTCACGGATCACCCACAGAGCAGCAGAGGCCCGACGTGGGAAAATTTGACAAAAGTGTGTGGGGTCACAGCAGCACCCAAAAGAAAGCAGAAATGACCCGACGGTGGGCAAATGACACAGGTGGAGGTAAAGGCGCACCCAGCATGGGGGTCAGACAGGGGCACAATGACACAGTGTTAGGCCACGGCAGCGCGCATGGGGTCAGGCGGGGGCAAAAATTGAATTCTGGGGTGGAAAAAACAGGAGTGGGCCCAGAGGGGGGGAAAATAAACACAGTGTGTGGGTCCGGCAGCACCACAGCGCAGAATGGGTTTCAACAGTGGCAAAAATTCACATTCTGGAGGTGGCAAAAACAGGATTTGGGCCCAAAAGAGTGGGACAACGCCCACAGGTGGGAGGTCAGGGCGCGGGCCACAGCACCCCAAAATGAGGTCAACAGTGGACAATAAACCAGAGTGGAGGTCACGGCAGAAAGCCAAAAAAAAGCAGCAGAAAAAAAATGGGGTCAGACAGTGGCCAATGACAGTGTTTTGGTCACGGCGAAAGTCAAGCGGGCACATGAGGAGCCAGTGGCAAAAAATTACACAGGGTGGAGGTCACGGCAGAAGCCACAGCACCAGCATGGGGTTAAAAACAGGGGCCCACAATGACATTCTGGAGGGGAAAAAAACAGGAGGGGCCACAGAGGGGGGACAAATGACCAGTGGGGAGGGCCCGGCGCAGCCACACCCAGCACCCATAAAGGTCAGGGTGGCACAATGCATTCTGGAGGTGGCAAAAACGGAGTGGGGTCACAGAGTGGGAAAATTAAACAGTGTGGGGGTCAGGGCAGAAACCACAGCAAGAGCATGAGGTCAGAAAGTGGCACAATGACAGTGTGGAGGTCACGGAAAGCAGCCAACAGCAGCATAAGGTCAGACAGGGCACAAGGGGACACAGTGTGGAGGTAACGGCAGCAGCCCCGCAGCACATGGGGGCAGGAAAAGTGGCACAATGACTTTTCGGGGAAGGGTGGAAAAACGGGAGTGGGCCACAGAGGGGGGACAATGACAAAAGGGGGGTAGGTCACGGAGCAGCAACAGCAGCAGCATGGGGGCAGACATTTGGCACATGACACAGTTTTTACCCACGGCGCACCCAAACCCCCAGCAGCTTTGAGGCCCAGCCATTTGAAACAATCACTTTTGGGTGGGGTTTGGAAAAAAAACGGGAAAGTGGGCCCACAGAGTGGGGCAATGACCCCGTGTGGAGGTTTCAGGCATGGGGCCCAGGAAATTTAGCACAATGACATTCTGGTTTTGGGAAAAAACCCGGGGAAAAAGGCCACAGAGGGGGAAAATGAAACGTTTTGGAAAGTCCCCGGAGCACCACAGCAGCAGGATGAGGTCAGACAGTGGCAAAATTGACAGAGTTGGGGGGTTTGGTGGAAATACCACCCCTTGGTAAAGATGGTTGGATGGCAATGGAAAAAACGTCAGCGGGAATGTTTTGGAAATAAGGCGGGGGCGGCTTCAGAATAGTGGCTGAGGCGGGGTGGGTTTTAAAACGGACTAATTTCTCACAGTTTGGGTGAGGCATCAGGGCGATTTTGTCTGACGCCAAAGGCTTTGGGTGTGTGGGAAAATTCCTGGCTGTTTCCAAACGCCGGATTATTTTTGACAAAGGTCGGGTCGTTCCAAAATTTCCCCTTGGCCCAAGCGGGTTCCCTTTGGGGGGAAAAACGAGGGCCCCCGCCGCACGAAAAACCCCTCTAAGGGCCACACAAATGGCCGGGCAGGAAAGCTTCTCCCATTTTGCAAAACTCGGCAATTTGGGGCAACACACCCCCATTTTGGTTGCCCAGTAGTCCAGAGGATCTTCTAACTGGGTTGGCAGATGCTGTCCAAGTGGGCCCAATACCTTTTGGGGTTCAGGGACTGCTCCAGGCCCTGCTGCTTTTTTCTGGCGATTTACCCCCCCTTTCATTTGGCGGGGGAAAGGAAGCTGTCTCAGTGATTTCCAGACTTAGGTTACTGCTGATGGAGGGGGTATGCTCCTCCCCCCCCAACCTTTCCCCCACGGGCCGCGGCAGTAGAAAGGAGCGCTGGGGAAACCCCCCCGGGTCAGCCTAAAAAGAGGGGGACGATCCCGCACATAGGCGCACCAATTTTTTTTATGGAGGTTTTTTCCCTATAGTTTTTGGTTTGCCCCTCCCCTCCAATAGTTTTGGGAAAAAGGCTCCCTTTTTTGGACCAGTAGCAGGGTCCAATAGGGTGGGGGAGCCAAAAAGTCATCCCTCTGCCGGATGTGACTATTGGGGCTGTCCCTAGCCAGGCAAATAACCCGCGGGGGCCCCAATTGCACAAGTGCCCTCCGGGGGGGCTCCCTGCCTTTTTTTCCCACTGAAACTGTAGGGTGCTTGGGGGTCATCGGCCTCGTCTTTCCTCATCCCCACCCCACCCCCTCCAGCTGTTCCTCCCCTCCTCCTTCTTGTAACCTGGGTAGAAAATCCACAAATTTTCACCAGACAATTTTCTGCCCCAAAATTTTTTCTCCCCCCCCACCTCCTTTTTCTTTCCCCCCACGGATAATGGGGGCCACGAGATGTAGTCACCACTTTTCCATTTCCCTGCCCGGGACAGTTTTTTCCGCATCTGTTCCAGGACGGGAAGCAGGGGGAATGCGTTATTCACCCGTAGCCCTGGCGATGAAAAATTTAACTTCGCCTCCTCAAATTTTGGCCCAACAAACGGCAGGTGCCCACGCATAAAGTTTGCCATGGCTGACATCAAATTTACATAGGGGGTATTTCTGTCGGGGGGGATCATAAAAGAATCTTTAAATTTCCTTTCTCCTGTTCTTCAGCCCGGTTCCAACAGGGTGCAGGCGGGGAAAACCCAAAACGGGGGGAAAAACACGCTTATAAAATTGTGTTGGGGGGGGCCGTTCGGGCCGCTGCAACTCGGGAGGGTTTTTCCCTGGCTTTTTTACAAAGGAAAAAGTCCCCATGCACAGTTTCCGGGCCTTTTTCAAAAGGGTTCTGAAGATCGGGGGAAAAGATTTCCCGGAAAATTTTTTTTCAAAACCAGATTGAAACACGTGCCCCCCCAGGCGGGCGCGGGAAACTCCCCCCTCGGTGCAGCCCCGGACCCCCATTTTCCCCTTCCCATTGTCCGTCCCCATGGGTTGGGTTTTGCATTGGCGCGGAGAAAGAAACACTTTGTTTCTTGAGCATGAACCGGAGCATTCCTCCCCTGTGGGGAACTTCTTTCACCGGGGCAACCAGGTGTAGAATCTGGGACCCCGGGGCTGTGCCCTACACAAGTGGTTGATGGAGAGTATTGTGGGGGCCTGAGATGGTGGAGGGGTTTGGTGGGGAGGGGGGAGGTGGACTTTGGGCGAAGGACAGCATTTTTGACAACGTGGAGGGGGAAAGCGGGCCCTGTCCAAGATTTTGGGTGTCCCTTTGGGCCGGAACACATTAAATCAGTGGGCCTTTAAAGGACATGTACGGAGCCCTGATGTAGTTACAGCTCCAGCGCCCGCGCTGCTATGCCCCTTTGGGAAACAAACCGATAATTTTAAGGACTGGCCCCCTTCGGGTTCTACATTTTTATGAAGTCCCTTGGTTTATTTCCCTTTTTGGGGAAAAAGAAATTACAGCTTGAACCCTCCCCCCCCCAACCCCCGGGGCTCGGCACAACCCCATTAGTTCTCTGAAGGGTTTCAGAGTCCCACCTTTTGGGAAAAGGGAGGGACTGCAGTACCAACAACTTGGACAGGACACGGTAAAGGCTGTGCCCCTTTGGGGATGGTTGGAGCATACTGTTGTCCCCTTTTCAATTGCCTGTGAACGGGAAGCTGGCGCCATGATAGCGAGGAAAAAGGAGCATCTGGACCGGGAGATGATGGGCAAAGAGAAAAAGTCCCTTCTGCAGAAAGGTTTTGGGGGAAACCTTTAATGGGTTTCAAAGGCATTTCCCTGCACTGGGCGCTGCTGTGGGGCTTTCTGTTGTCGGGAGCAGGGTGGGGCCCCACATCTGAGCCAAAGTTTTTTCCCAGGCCAAAACCCGGGTGGTGCGCTTGCCTGTGTTGAAGCAGGGCCGTGGTGCCCCAAAGGGTTTGCTCCCGGCCACGCTTCCTTTTTTGGTTACAAAATTCTACATTAAAACCCATATTCGGCTCCCCGGGGTCTTTGCAAAAAAAATGCCACACCGCCCAGTAAAAGGATTTTAAAACCGGGGCCAAAAGCTCCTCACTGAATTTGACTAAATGGGCCCCCCGCTGCCTTTTGCTGAAACCCCTGTGCCGCTACTTTTTTTGGGCCTGCGAAACGGGTTTTTTAACCCCCGGGGCCCTTGGGCCCCTACCTCACAATGCTGCTATCCTGCTGACTCACGGGGGCCCCAAAAAACCCACTTTCTCGCTGCGCCCGCCTGAGCGCAAGCGACGCCCCCCTTCTCCTTTAGATTTGGGGAAGCCCTTGCCTCACCCGGCTCCCCAAATGCGGTTGGTAAAATCATTTATCTATTTGTGTTTCATCCTCACTGCTGTCCTCAAACACCGGGCTTGGTATGCAGAGGCGACCCCTCACAAAATTGGGCCTCCCCTGCCACTCTCAACATCTATACTTTTGCCCCTAATGCAAGAAAAAAGGGGGTATTGGGGCCCCCTTTTTCCCCTGCCAAGTTTGCTGCTTTACTGCCCTCCTCCCAAAATTGGGTTTATCCTCGCTTATATGGCGCTGAGCCCAGCCACATAGTTGATCTCTGTCGAGGGGAAAGGGTGGGAACCCGGGGGGCTGGGGTTTAGGACAGGTGAGGGGCCCTGCCCAAAAAAAAAAAAAAAAAGGGTTGTGTCGACGTTCCCAACCCAATCTTGGCTGGGGTTTTTCAAAATGTCATCTGGGAAAGGGAAATGGAGCCTAGTCAACCAATCAAAAAAAACCCTTGGGTTGGGTAGTCATTCAGGGCCGCTAGATGAACCGGCATTTGTGGCCTCACCGAGTGCCCCTGCTGCGAGTCCCCTTGCGGGGGCTCGCCCTGGGCCTGGAATTTTGTCCTTTGCCACCCAGGTGAAACCGCACCTCTCTGTCTGACAAACTGTTTTTTCAAAATTTACAACACTGTTTGATAAAGATATCTGTAAGAAAAACACACCCTGTAGTTGAACAAAATGAACCAAAAAGAAGCTTAGGTTTCTTGGGGTCAGCACACCAGCAAAACAACGCAAATTTAACCCGGATGAAAAATGCGCAATAAATTTTGAGCAGCCAAAAATTAAGTGTATTTGTATTGTAAAAACGCTGTTTCTTTAAAGAATAAAACGGGAAAAACGGGCTTAGATCCCACGGGGATATTTGAAGAAATTTGCACTGCAGGGACGCACACGGTTTCGATCCAATCCCCCAAAAAATCAAAAATAGAACTTAAGAGAACAGTCTCTGAGACAAGCGAGACCCCCCACAAAAATCATGATAAAAATCATTTCTTCAGTGAGACTATCACAATCCCGCGGCAGCACCTTCCCTATCGTATAGTGAAGGAGGTGAGCCCCGGCATCGCGCCCGGACTTTAAATGCGTGACGTCACGATCCCGCCGGTTTCTCTGTTGGTTTCATCTCTGCACATGTCATGCAGGCATGCCTTCTTCCCCCCCGGGGTGCTTTGCCCCCATGAAAACCCCAAGTGCTCGCAGCCCTTTTTCAACAAAAGCACACTTGTTCACCCAAGTACCCCCAAACTTTGACTTCGTTTTAGAACCGAAGTTTTCCTGAAATTCTAAACGAATTCCACTTCGTTAGAATCGATTCGCCCATCTCTAGGTTTGGTATCATCCAGGATGTCAAGGACAGGAGATAACAGCATTGATAGTCTCAGCATGTAAAGTGGCAAGTGGGACTATGTAGTTTGACCTAAAAGAGCCTTTTGTTCATTTTTGTAATTTTTTGTTGAGAAGCAGTAGATCAACATATAGTGTGAGGATGTGAGGTACATGTCTCTCTTCCAGGAATATTGTCAGTATGTGTCTTTACTTTTTTACTTGGACAAACACGCCTCCCCATTGGTTTTTGATTAGCAGTAGTCTGTATAAGGATTAATTCCCTTTATTGTTCAGTCTGCTTGCAGTGAGAGGTAAGCAGTAGTGAAACTTTTCCTTTTTTTGGTGGTAGCGCTGTGTGTTTTCCATTGTTGCTGTGAGGCTATACTTGTGTGATGGTGCAAACTAGAGCCAAGGGGCCAAATCTGGTAGCAGTGGTGCAGTTGGGCCACTTGGTTGTGCCCTTCACTGGTGTGGTTGTTGCTGTGATGGTGGTCACCATGCAATGCTACTCCAATTAGTGTAGGGATCCACATTAAAGAGGTTTCAATGAAGTGGCAAGTGGGCTGGTATCATTTGATCAAATAGTATAGCAAGAAACTCATGGTCATTCTTAATTTTTTGCTGAGAAGCAGTAGATCAATGTATAGTGTGAGGATGTGTGATCCATATCTCTCTCTCCTAGGTATATTGGCAAAAGAATATATACAGTGCCAGATTCCAAATTTTCTGTTTCATATGCACTACTTGCAGTTGGAGGTGGTGTTGGCAGCTCTGTAGGGTGACTCACCATTTCTAGGGGCATGACAATCTTGTTTAGAATCTCCAAATCTTACACAATTTTAGAACTTTACAGGAAGATGTTTGTCCCGTTGGTTTCCTCCTGGCTGTTAAGCAGCGATCCCCACTTGTTTAGAGTGTCTCCCTTGATTTAACTCAACTTCTTATGCAACTTGTAACAACATACCAGGATTACTAGCATGCCACTCTAATTTAGAAACAATTAGCGCATCATTCATAGGCTTACTTAATCCAGCAACAAAAGCAGTTATCAAAATGCTCTTGTGGATAGTAGATGTGGTGTCTTACCTGACATCAGTCCATTTCTGTTGTAATCTGGAGAAGAATTTCTTCAATGCCTCTCCTTTCTTCTGTTATATATCGGTCAGAGTTATGGATTGGTCAATGTTTCTGTCCCCATTCACACGGCTTATTTCGCCGCAGATTGGATCCGTATTGCGCGCCGGATTTGCGCTGCAGTACGGCTCCAATCCGTCGCAGTAATTACGGTAATCCACTGTTCTCATAGAGAACAGTGGATTCCGTCGCTCCTCCCCGCTCGGCGAATCCGCCGGGCAGGGAGAAAGTGACATGCACATTATCCAGGCGCACTCCGCGCCGTGGATAATGCAAGTCTATGGGGCCGGCGAGCTGCACCCCCGCCCCGCCCCCGCACCCGCCCATTATTCAAGCCGGAATTGCGAGCGCAATCCGGCTCGCAATTACGGCTTAAATAAGCCGTCTGAACATTGCCTATCAATTAATTTATATACTCTTCCCCTGACTACTTTGTGGTTTCACCTCCATTAAACCATCCTGTCACGTTTGTTATTATTGGCAGGAAAGCATCACTCAACTTAACCTCTACTAGATCATCTAAGTCTTTCCAGAAACATTTAAAAGTTTTCCATATTTTCTTTATTTCTCCACAAAAAGGCATTGGAAATTCTGGGTTTGGAATCCAACTCATCATTGTTGACATTTGAGAGCCTGTAAACCATTGAATTGGGAGGCTTAAAGGTGTTAATTCTGGCAAGTGGCATTCTCATCAACAGATGTCATCAACAGGTGATTTTGCTTGGGTAATCTAGAGTGAGTCTAATCTGACAGTTTGTTGAGTGTGCTTCTGACTAACTTGTATATCCCAAAGAGTGGATTCGGGATTATGACTAGGGAGGCTGGGAGAAGAAGAGTGGGAAGAGAGTACATTTGAGTGTTGTCTATAGTATGACTATAATCTGACTAAGAAGGTTCATGGTGGTGAAGTATTAAGTGTCTGATTGAATCTGGATATTTCACTTTGTATGTCCTTAGGCCTTTTTCAAATTATGTTGTATGTTCATCATGTTTAGTTTCCATAGTTTAATTTTGTTTACCGTCGAATGAGATAAGATCTGCTTCTGCTTTTGTGGTTTTACTGGATTCTATTCTCTGGATAGAGGTCTTTACTGCCTGAGTGAGTTTGGATACCTCATCTCTAATCTACTCAAAGCCTTTGTTTAGCGGAACCTTAAAATTGTCTGCATGTGAGGCTTAACTCTCATGATCAGAGTAATCAGAATCTTCAAACTCTATAGCCCAGGGCTTCCAGATCCATGGGCACTTGTCCTTAGCTTCTTGTATGTGGTTGGTTTACCATGGCTGGAACACAGGAGTCCAAAATGTGTTCATGTGATGTCTGAGCTTTAGAACTGGTGCGGAAAAACACACTTGCAGGTACTAGTGGATACAGTCCTTAACTTATGTTAGACTGAAGTTTTTGTGATCTATCTTTTCCAGTCTGTCAAAAAAAAAAAAAAAACACAGTTGATAACACATACTCCTACATCAGTGCAGTCCATCTGTATCTTCTTCACCACATTGCACACATATTTCCCATCTCTAAATTCTTCACACAATAGTCAATAATGTCGATGTTCTGTACTGCAACTGTGCCTGAGCCAACAATCCATGATCTTACAACCATCCATGTTTCTCGTTTTCTAAATTTTTTCATTAAATCTACCACCAGGGATCATGACAACCTCTTTCATTAACGCTTTGCAAATTTCAATTCCTTCTTCTCTCATCTTCATTACTTGTTATGCTGTAATTCTCTGTGGTTCTCCTTTTCTAACTCTGGCATTTAAATTCCCCATTGCGCTGGTCATGGTTCAAGTACTTATTTTCACTGCAAGACCACCCTATGTAATTTAATCTTCCTATTTACCTATCCTCGCATAGGTAGATTATCTCTGAGTTTATTATTGTGCATACAAGTTTTAAGGTGTGACAATATTTAATAAATCATAATTAATATACTATAATTGGTTACTTTTAATAAACATACTTCTATAATTGATGACTTTTAATCAAGATACTTCTACACAAGCAGTAACCTTTGCCATATCTTTATTTTTGTTACACTGATGCTTGCAATGCAAGCATAGCAGACAATCTTAATTAATATTTTGGTTAAATCATTAGAAAAAAACAACTTGTCTGGAGGGCACAACTTAGTACATTCCCTTCTATTGGTTTGATTTCCCCCCGTTAATAAAAATATTATTATATCTATAACTACAGAATAAAAATACAAGGACTAAGCATTCCAGGCAGAGAAAGGTCAACAGCAAACTCCTAAGCGCTAGAAATGAAGAACACTTAAAACTAATGGAAGAGAGAATAAATCACTTTATCATATATTTTTCCTGACAGTCCACACAACAAGTATTACTCATCTAAAACCAAAAGTAAATCATTCCCATTGACCTCAATAGACAATATGGGCGACATGTATGATCGGGCTTTTTGCCCGATTTCAGGCGTATTCTGCCCCTCCCAGTCCGAATCCCCCTGTCGGATGCGAGGATGCGGTGTTAGGCGCAGCGTTCGCCACTTTCAGTTGCGCCCCACATGAAGGGGCGGGCAATGGGCGTGGTGTGGGCACTCTGTAGGCGTTCCGGGGCGGGACGCGGTACGCTCAAAGACTCCGAGGCATGTACGATCGCGAGTCGGCAAAGTGTGGCGCAATGCAGCGCTCGGCAGCTCCAACAAGCAGACCTAGTTTATTAGGTCTATTAGGTCTAAATGCTCCGGCGAAGGCGAAGTGAAGCAAGAACGGAACATGCGAGGAAGCATAGAAGATCGTATCCGAAATCTCGGCGCTCAGCTCCGTGCAGCATGGAGTATGATTCCGAACAAAATCGCCTTGATAAAGGCAGAAAACATTGTCAGAAAAGAGCTCAACCTCAAAAATAAAAAATAAATTAAAAAAATCACTGTCCAAAAATCTAGAATGGCGCACTATCAAGAATTAGGATATTGGAAATTGCCGGGAAATACAGTAATTCAACTTCTGAAAGCTATTCTCATTGGTCGGCAGAAACCGACAGTGAACCATTAAAACCTATGGAGAAATATTAACCAATCAGAATCAAAGGCGGGACAGTTCAAAAATACAGTAACAAGACAGAAAAGAGCTTATAGCTGAGCTAGCGGGGGCTTGGCTATCTCGGCCAATCAGAATAGGAGCGACAAAGACCCATTATATCCTATGGAGAAGTTTGAACCAATCAAAATCAAAGGCGGGATAGTTCAAAATAACAGAAAAAAATGTAGAAAATAGCTGATTGGCTGAGCTAGCGGGGCTGGGCTATCTCGGCCAATCAGAATAAGGAGAGGACAGGACCCATTATACCCTATGGGAGAAAGTTTGAACAAATCAAAAATATGGGGGTAACGAAAAAAAATATTAAATCAATAAAATCAAGTTTCTTTCTTTATTTTTGTTAGACAAGGATTCAATAGTAATGGGTGCAACAAAAATAAAGAAAGAAACATAATTTATTGATTTAATATTTTTTTTTTCGTTACCCCTCCCATATTATTATACGTATTTATATACACACGGGACAAACTTCTGTAGTCTTATAATTTGATTTCGGCCATGTAACAGTTTTATTTCAGATTGCATTAGAAAACCCATAGCAGTGTCGCTCACTCTCTCATTGGTCCAAACAACCGTGCCTCTTATTTTAACTTAGCCAATCACAGAGCTCGCTCGAATTTCATCTCCCCATAGAACTCTATGAGAAAGTATCTGCGCTCTGATTGGCTAAGCTGGACGAGCCCCTGCCCGCTTCACCAATCAGCTCGTTTCTGCCTTTTTTACTGTATTATGAAACTGTCTTAATAATGATTGGTCAATTTTTTCTCCATATGTTTAGAATGGGGTCCATGTCCGCTCCTATTCTACAATGGTCAATTCTCCTCCATAGGTTAGAATGGGCCACTGGTTCGCTCCTATACTGATTGTTGGGGTTTTATGCCGACCAAATAGAAGAGCTTAAACAATTTGAAATTACTGTATTTCCCGGCAATTCTCGTCTATTGCAATTCCCTATGTTGCGCCGTCTTGGCGACACACGCGTGTTTCGGGATTAAACTGATTTATTTTTAGAGAAGGATTTTTTGTTCAGCTCTTATCTGCTACATGTTTGACACTTAAAACAATGAATATATTTACTAAACTCCATCCGCACGGCGCTGAGCGTCGAATTTGCATTGCCCGATCTCTCCATGAGACTACATGTGGGACGAGTAAGCTCACGCTCTGATTGCTGGATACAGCCCCCGCTAGCTCAGCCAATCATCTCTTTTCTGTCTTTTTACTGTATTTTGAACTGTCCCGCTTTGATATTTTGATTGGTCAAAACTTCTCCATAGGATATAATTAGAAGATGCCGAATTGAATCTAACTAAGTGGATTCGTTTAGAATTACAGAAAACTTCGGTTCGGACCGACGTCGAACTTTTGGGTACTTTCGGGTAACGAAGTGTGCTTTTGTTGATAAAATGGCTGCGAGCACATGGCGCTACATGGGCCAAAGCACTTCTGGGAGGAAAGAAGGGCATAGCCTGCATGAACAAGGTGCAGAGTGATAAGCCAATCATAGACCGGCGGAATTCTGTGACGTTCACCAGCACATATAAGACCGAGCGCGCCGCTGGGAGCTCACACACCTCTCACTGTACTGATAGGGAGGTGCTGCTGCGGGTGAAAGCGTCTTTCTGAAGAGACTGATTTTTATACAGGCGATTTCTGTGGGGGTGGTCTCAGCTTGTCTCAGAGGACTGTTCTCTGAATGCTATTTCTGATTTTTTGGTATTGGACTCTGAAATCCAGTGTGCGTTCCACTGCACTGCATATACATCCAATATCCAAGTGGGATCTAAGCAGTTCCTTTGTAATTCATTTAAAGAAACAGCGTTTTACAATACAAAATACCACTCGTCATTTTTGGCTGCTGCATTCATTGCGCAATTTACATCCAGGGGTTAATTAATGCGTTGTTTTTTGCTGGTGTGCTGGACAAAAATAAACGTCTTTTTTCAAGCCAAAATATATATATTTTTATTTTGTAGCCTAATTCACAAGCAAAGGCAAATTACAACTGTATCCTTGTTGTGTGGCGTAGAAAACACGCAATTGTAACCCGCTACTAGTTTGTGCTGCTCAATTCTTTGGCGAAATTTCAATCCAGGGGTTAATTAAGCGTGTTTTTTGCTGGTGTGGTTCTGACTAAAAATAAACCGTCATTTTCAACGCCAAAATTTTAATATTTTTTTTTGGTAGCCTAATTCACAAGCAAAGGCTAATTAACAACTGTATCTCCTGTTGTTTGGACGTAGAAAAAACGCAAATGTAACACGCTACAAAGCTACTATTTTTGTCGCGGATTTTTTTTTCCCCCAAAAATTTAATTTTTTTTATCCCTTTGGCGCAATTTACATCCATGGTTAATTAAGCGTTGTTTTGCTGGTGTGCTGACAAAAATAAACCGTCTTTTTCAACGCCAAATATATATATTTTTTTTGGTAGCCTAATTCACAAGCAAAGGCTAATTACAACTGTATCTCTTGTTGTGTGGCGTAGAAAACACGCAATTGTAACACGCTACTAGTTTGTGCGGCTCAATTCTTTGGCGCAATTTACATCCAGGGGTTAATTAAGCGTTGTTTTGCTGGTGTGCTGACAAAAATAAACCGTCTTTTTCAACGCCAAATATATATATATTTTTTTTTGGTAGCCTAATTCACAAGCAAAGGCTAATTACAACTGTATCTCTTGTTGTGTGGCGTAGAAAACACGCAATTGTAACACGCTACTAGTTTGTGCGGCTCAATTCTTTGGCGCAATTTACATCCAGGGGTTAATTAAGCGTTGTTTTGCTGGTGTGCTGACAAAAATAAACCGTCTTTTTCAACGCCAAATATATATATTTTTTTTTGGTAGCCTAATTCACAAGCAAAGGCTAATTACAACTGTATCTCTTGTTGTGTGGCGTAGAAAACACGCAATTGTAACACGCTACAAAGCTACTAGTTTGTGGTGGCTCAATTCTATTGCGCAATTTACATCCAGGGGTTAATTAAGCGTTGTTTTGCTGCTGTGCTGACAAAAATAAACCGTCTTTTTTCAACACCGAAATATATACATTTTTCTTGTAGCATAATTCACAAGCGAAGGTTAATTAAGCCTGTTTGTGCTTTTACATTTAGTAAAACACACAGTGCTTGTAAACGACACATACAAGTAAATTTTTCCTGGCCATTTGTGGAGCGCAATTTATATCCAAGGGTTACCCAAGCTTGTTACTGGGTTCATTTGGAGTCAAAAACAGGGTGTATATTTATCATATACAGATAGATTCATCAAAAGTGTCTGTACATTTGAGACAAACAGTATGTCAGACAGAGGAGAGGCAGGCTCTTCAACTGCGATTGGCAGTGGCACAAAGTTTTATGAAAGGTGCCCAGGTCGCTGCTCAGCAAGGGGACGTCTCAGCTGGGGTCACTCGTTGAGGGCCACAACTTGCGCTGTCATCTAGCGGACGTGAGTTGTTCAGCAACCCACGGTTCTTGATTGGTATGACTAGGGTCATCCTCTTCCTCCAGATGACATCTGACAAACCCAGCCAAGAGTCGGTGGGAACCTCAGACACAACACCTTAGTTGGATTGAGCCGGGAGCGGGTCAGCGGCCCTCACTGTCCTCAGCCGCCTCGGTCCCATCCAGTACCTTCAGCCAGGGTCTGACTATGTGGTCTGGGTCAGCGCACTATATAGCGGAGATGACAATTTGAGGAGGGCAGTCAGCAGCTAGTGGCAGCGAAGAAATTGGGGCCAATATCCCCAGCTCTTTGCAGTAGCGGCAAGGTATAGATGTGGAGTGTGGCATGGGAGGTCTTGTGGTGAGAGGTCGCATCGGCTTACCAAGACCGGTGATGAGGACAGTAGAGAGACGATGAAACACAAATAGATGGATGATGAGCCGACCGACTTGGGAGCGGGTGAACAAGCTTCATCATCGTCAGGAGAAGAGGCGTCAGCTTGGCGTCAGGCAGCGGCGCAGCCAGCAAGTGGGTTGTAGTAGGGTGAGTCAGCAGGGTAGCAGCAGTTGATGGTCGGGAGCCAAGCGGCCACGGGGGTAGAAAACCGCTTCGCAGGTCAAGACAGTAGCGGGCACAGGGGCTCAGCGAGGCAGCGGCGGCAGTAGTCACTCAGTGCGGAGCGTTGGCGGTAAAATCAGCTACTCGGCGGTGTGGCAGTTCTTTGCTAAGACACCGGAGGAGCCGAAAATGGTTATATGTAGAATCTGTGGGCAGAAAGTGAAGCGTGGCCAGGGAGTAACGTTGGCACAATGGCCTGCGTCAACACATGCAGCTGTCACCATCCGGTGGCCTGGGAGAACGTGGCTCAGATGAGGTGGTCATCATGCCGCTGCAGCAGCAGAGCGGCCAGTGGCTCGTTGCCATTTCAGCCAGCAGGCTCCACACCTCTGCAGAAGCAGTGTTTCTCTTTGATCCTCTCCCGGTCCTGTTGCTCCTGTCATCGCTATCATGGCGCCAGCTGTCGTTTCAGGAGGCGATGTAAATGAGACAAACAGTTATGCGTGGCAACCATCCTAAGTGAGAGCTGACCGTGTCCTGTCAAAGATGTTGTACTGCCGTCCCTTCCCTTTCCAAATGGTGGATCTGCACCATTCAGAGGAAAACTATGGTTGTGCCGGCCGAGATGGAGAGTTCCAAGCCGGTAATAATTTCTTTTCAAAAAGGCAGGTACAGACACTTCCTAAATATGTAGAACAGAATGTGGTCAGTCTTGGAGCTTATCGGTTTGTTGCGAGGTACACGGCCGCGCGGACGTCTGGAGCTGTAAACTACGGTCAGGGGCCAGTACATGTCCTTTACGGCCCACTGGGTGAATGTGCTTCCTGCCCCAGGCACACCAACAAAACGTGGCAGGAGACGCCGCTTTCTCCTCCCGTTGTAAATCTGCTTGCTCCTGCGACCAATGTCCGCCTCTCCTCATCCACCACCACCACCATCTCGCCTCCACAAGTACTGCTCATCATACCACATGTGTAGGGCACAGCGGGTCACGCAGTTCTACATCCTAGCTTGCCTCGGCGAACGAAGTGGTCACACGGGGAGGAACTGCTCGCGTCATGCAGCAAGATATCGATGTGTGGCTTTCTTCCGCGCCAAACTGCAAATCGGTACATGGTGGACGGACAATGGGAGGTACATGTGTCCGCGCTGCCCGAGGAGGGATGGGTCCCTGCGCCCTGCATGGCGCACGTGTTCAAATATGGTTGTAAAAAGGTCCTGGAAGGTCTTCCACCGATCTTCAGAACATTCTGAAAATGGCCAGGAAACTGTGCATGGCACTTTTCCATTCGTACAAACGCCAGGAAACACCCTCTCGAGTTGCAGCGGCCCGCAGAACGGCCTCCCCAACACGCTTGATAGGCGATGTTTCCACCCGCTGGAATACCAGCACTGCACATGTTGGGACGACTGTAATGAAAGAGAAAGGCCATTAACGATTTTTTGATGAATTCCAGCAGACAGAAGTACTCCCTGTTAACTTTGATGTAGCAGTGGATGTCTGCGTGGACACCTGCGTTTGTTGAGGCATTTCGGAGGAGGCCACGTTATTTGTCAGCGCCAGGATACGGGATGAATAACGTATTCCACTGCTTCCTGTCCTGGAACAGATGCTGAAAAATCTGTTGGGCAGGGGATGGAGATGTGGGCTACATCTGTGGCACATTAGTCCGGTGGGGACTGAACATGGAGGAGGAGGAGGAGAGGAGGAGGACATTGTAGCAGAAGCATTGTCTTAGTGAAATGAGTGGATTTTCTACCAGGTGACAAGAGAGGAGGAGCAGGTGCAGCTGGAGGAGGAAGTGGATGGAGCTGAGGAAGACGAGGCAGATGACTCGCAAGCACCGTTTGGGGGGCCCGTATACAGTGGAAATGGAGGCGGGAGCCCCTCGGAGTCTTTGTGCAGATGTCCCGCTGCATGCTTATTTGCGCTGGCTAGTGACTGCTCGAATAGGCAGCTCCGGCAGAAGGATGACTCTGGCTCTCACCCTATTGGACCCTCGCAATATCCGGTCCAAAATGGGAGCCTTTTTCCCAGCTATTGAGAGAGTAGACTAACTCAAAAAAAAAAATACTAATGGGAAATCCTCCGTGATCAGTTGGCCGCTGACTATGTGCGGCATCGTCCCTCCTCTGACAGGTCTGACCGGGGGTTACCTCAGCGCTCCGTACTACTGCCGCGGCTGCTGGGGAAGGTGGGGGTAGGAGCAGTCCAGCTCCATCGTCAGTAACTAAGTCTGGAGTCACTAATGAGCAGCTTCCTTCACCCGCCTAGTGAGGAGGGCAGACACCAGCAGCAGCAGCAGCTGCAGGACAGGAGCATTCCTGAACCACAGGGTTGTGGGCCTAACTGGACAGCACTTGCCACCCCAGTTAGAAGATCGCTGGACTACTGGGCAGCCAAACTGGATGTGTGGCCGCAACTTGCCGAGTTTGCAGTGGAGAAGCTGTCCTGCCCGGCCAGTAGTGTGGCATCAGAGCGGGTGTTCAGGGCGGCGGGGGCCATCGTTACCCCAAGGAGAACCCGCTTGTCCACGGGAAAGGTTGAACGCCTGACCTTGTCAGATGTGATCAAGGCGTGGATCGGCCAGGATTTCCACAAACCAATGCCTTAGGCGTCAGTCTGGGTACAAACTTATGCCTCAGCCACTATTCTGATGCGCCACCAGCCCTGATGCCCACACATCTGCTGATAGTTTCTCCATCTGCCTACCACCGTCTTTACCAGGGAATGGTATTGCCACACACCTCAACACTCTGTCATTGTGCCACTTCTATGTGCTCATGCTGCTGCTGCTGTTATTGTTTTGCCGTGACATCCACGCACTGTGTCATTGTGCCACTCGCGCTGGTACTGTTTTGCCACCTCCAGAATGTCATTGTGCCACTCTCTGTCCTCATGCTGTTGCAACTGTCATCACTCCACTCTCTGTCATTGTGCCACTGCCTGACCTCATGCTGCTGCCGCCGTGACCTCCGCTCTCAGTCATTGTTTCCGTCTCTGTGGCCTATACTATTTTGCCACCTGCAGAAATGTCATTGTGCCAATCTCTGACTCAAGCTGGTGCTCCTGTCATCACCTCCACTCTCTGTCATTGTGCCACTGCTGACTCATGTGCTGCCTCCGTGACCTCCGCTCTCAGTCATTGTGCCGCTCTGTGGCTAATACTATTTTGCCACTGCAGTATGGTCATTGTGCTCTCTCTGACCTCATGCTGTTGCTCCTGTCATCACTCCACTCTCTGTTCATAGTGCCACTTGCCTGACTCATGCTGCTGCCGCCGTGACTCGTCTCAGTCATTGTGCCGCTCTGTGGCCTTATACTATTTTTTGCCACCTGCATGAATGTCATTGTGCCATCTCTGTCTCATTGCTGTTGCTCCTGTCATCACCTCCAACTCTTCTGTCATTGTGCCACTGCCGGACCTCATGCTGCTGCCGCCGTGACCTCCGCTATTACTCTTTGTTGAGCTCTGTGGCCTATTACTATTTTGCCACCTGCAGAATGTCATTTTGAGCCACTCTCTGACCTCATGATGTTGCTCTGTCTCACTACATCTCTGTCATTGTGCCAATGCCTGACCCTCATCGCTGCTGCCCGCGTGTCCTCCGCTCTCAGTCATTGGCCGCTCTGTGGCCTAATACTATTTTGCACCTGCAGAAATGTCATTGTGCCCTCTCTGCCCTCATGCTGTTGCTCCTGTCATCACCTCCACTTCTCTGTCATTGTACCACTCCCCACCGACTCATGCGCAGCCGCCGTGACCTCCGCTCTCCCAGTCATTGTGCCGATCTGTGGCCTAATACTATTTTGCCACCTGCAGGAATGTCATTGTGCCATCTCTGACCTCATGCTGCTGCTGTGGACTCTGTCGTTGCCTCCACACTGGGTCATTGTGCCACTGTCTGACCTCATGATGCTGCCGTGGTGCTGCGTGCCTCCACACTGTGGATACTCCTGTTTTTGCCAACCTCCAGAATTTGTCATTGTGCCACTGTCTGACCTCATACTGCTGCCGCAGTGACATCCACACTGTATCATTGTGCCACTCTGTGGCTTAATACTGTTTTGGCACCTCACAGTATGCCATTGTGCCACTGGTCTGGACCTCATATGCTGCCGCCGTGTCCTCCACACTTGTGATATTGTGCCACTCTGTGCCCTATACTGTTTTTTCCGCCTCCATAATGTCATTGTGCCACTGTAGGACCTATACTGCTGCCGCCGTGTCCTCCCCACTGAGTCTTTGTGCCACTCTGTGGCCTAATACTGTTTTTGCCGCTCCATAAATGTCATTGTGCCACTGCCTGGAC
Organism: Phyllomedusa bahiana; assembly: GCA_025379985.1. Lineage (NCBI taxonomy): Eukaryota > Metazoa > Chordata > Amphibia > Anura > Hylidae > Phyllomedusa > Phyllomedusa bahiana. The sequence continues at coordinate 84,875 of JAODAL010006886.1, read as the reverse complement.
CTCATACTGCTTGCCGCCGGCCTCCACCACTGTGTGATTGTGCCACTCGGTGGCCTAATATGTTTTTGCCTCCTCCAGAATTGCCATTGTGGCCACTGTCTGACTCTTACTGCTGCCGCCGTGACCTCACACTGTGTGATTGTGCCACTCTTGCCCTAAATTACTGTTTTTCCGCCTCAATCATGTCAATGTGCCACTGTGTGACCTCATTACTGCTGGCCGCCGTGACCTCCACAACTGTATCATTGTGCCACTCTGTGGCCTTAATACTGTTTTGCCGCACTCCATAATGTCATTGTGCCACTGACTGACCTCATCTGCTGCCGCGTGACCTCCACACTGTGGTGATTGTGCCACTCTGTGGCCTATACTGTTTTGCCCACCTCCAGAATGCATTGTGCCACTGTCTGACCTGCATACTGCAGCCGCCGTGACCTCCACACTGTGTGATTGTGCCATTGTGCCCTAATACTGTTTTTTCCGCCTCCATAATGGTCATTGTGCCCTGTCTGACCTCATACTGCTGCCGCCGTGACCTCCACACTGTACATTGTGCATCTGTGGCCTAATACGTTTTGCCACTCCAGAATGCCATTGTCCACTGTTCTGACCTCATACTGCTGCCGCCGTGACACCACACTGTGTGATTGTTATATAATATCAATACCCCTTATCCCCCCCCCCCCCCCCCCCCCCCACCCCCTATTCTTCCACTCTGAGCCAATACTGTTTTTTCCGCCTCCCATAATGTCAATGTGCCACTGTCTGACTCATACTGCTGCCGCTGTGACCTTCCACACTGTATCATTGTGCCACTCTGTGTGGCCTAATACTGTTTTGCACCCTCCAGAATGCCATTGTGCCACTGTTTCCTGACCTCATACTGCTGCCGCCGTGACCTCCACACTGTGTGATTGTGCCACTCTGTGCTAATACTGTTTTTTCCGCCTCCAGAATGTCATTGTGCCACTGCCTGAACCTCATGCTGCTGCTGCCCATGACCTCCACACTGTGTGATTGTGCCACTCTGTGGCCTATTACGGTTTTGCCGTCCTCCAGAATGTAATTGTGGCCACTGCCTGAACCTCATGCTGCTGTGGCTGCCGACGTCACCTCCACACTCTCATCACTAATGTTGGCAACTGAGCTCTCAGCTTGTTTTTTTCGCTTTCGCTGGCAGACTTTATCAGGCTACATTCCCGCTTGAGGTTGTTTGGTCAGTTTTGCCCTCTTAGTGCCCAGGGAATTTTATAGTGAAACGCGATTCTATGAGCAGGCGGGTCATGTGCGTGTCATACTAAAACACAACCATTGTTTGAGACCAAACTCAAGCTCCCTCTGCATATTTAAGCATGGCACAACGTTCTAACAGCACCCTGCAGGCTCTGGGCAGCCTGGGAACTAGCTGTTTTTTATCGGGATTCGTGTCCGAAGTAAATTCGGACCGAAACGATTTTGTCGGAAATTTTCGGCGAAGTGAGACGAAACGATTTTTGAGAAATGTCGGCCATCTCTAATCAGGGGGCTTTTATCACTGTGTTTCTGTTGGGGTCATCTACTTAGGCCACATGTCCATGTGGAAGCTGAATTACGTGGGTATGACTAAACGAGAGTGTAGACGCAGGATAGGGGAACATTGTAAGTGATGTAAGAGACAGTTGGACACTCCAATTGTAGAACTCATCTTGGGGTTAGGCATGAAGGAAGGTTGAATTTGTAAGTTCAGAGGAATTGGACATTGTCAAACCTCCCCGCTAGGGGAGGGTGACGGGACAGATTGAATTCTCCAATGTGAGACCCTATGGATATACCGATTGGATTGTGTTTTTCCACGGGTGGACTTACGAATCACTTAGTTGCTTGTTTTATCTAATGATCCCTTACTTAAATTTTCAATTGCCCTCTATGTCTAGTGTTGGATCTCTTTTATTGGTTATTTATACCTTTCTGTCATTAAACATATACATATTTCTCCTGGGTATTTACCTTTTACGCCTTTTATTTCTTACAAATTTTTTTGATCTATTATTCCCTGTCCTCTTAAAGAAATTTACGTCCCCTATTTTCTTCTGGAATCTTTTTGTAATAAGGTGGAATTAAGGCATCTATATGTACAGGGCAACACACCAATTGCCTGGAAATATTAGGTTGTGTCGCTCTTTTTCAATTATATTTGTATCTGAGGTGGACCTTTCCCCCTACTCCCTGGGTGGTCCTCTCTAGTAGATGGACGCATCATGGGTTGGTGTTTTGGGCATACATTGGCCCCTATGTTGATAGTCATGGTTGAGATTAATGGCTATGTATTGACTCGGCGCGCCTTTGAAACCATGTAGACGCTCCTGCACCCTCTATGTTTACTTGATGGGTGACTGTGGTCTGCACCTGCCTGGCACCTTGAGCGGCTTCTGGCGCTTATCTTGGACATCTGCGCATGCGCGATGCATCCGTCAATCTCGGCGGTCTTTTTCATGTATTCACGCATGCGCTATACACCCTTAGCAACGGTTTGTCTGCACTAACTACCTGCGTTCGCGTCCAGCAGCTTCCGGCGCCATTCTTTGAATCCCTGCGCATGCGCTGTTGCATCCGCTGATACTAGCGGCCATCTTTGAAATTTCTGCGCATGCGGCTAGGGCACTTTTCCGGACGCCAAGCCTTTCTGCCTTTGCGGATGTTTGGGAATGGCGGTTTCTTTGAATCTGGAACCAATGGGGACTTTGTAGGTCAGTGGAATAGGTAAGTGGGCGGTAATAGAGCCCTCATGTGGATTTATCCCACCATATAAATTGGTGGGGAGGATCTCTTTTTTTCTGTGGGACTCTGTTTACTCCGTACTAAGGAGTTTCCACAGGGGCAAAATAGCTTTCAAAATCATGATCAGGTATGTCACTCAACTTGTAACTTGGTCTTTAATCTTTTTGCAGTTTGCTCTCTCTGGAAGATTTTGGTTTGAGATGAATTTTCCAATCTTCCTTTTTGTCCTTTTTTTGCAGGCACACCAGCTAACATGAAAAAGTTTTTTCTGCGTACCAGGTACTTTTGTACTCTATCTCCCCTTTGCTGGGTATCTGGAGCATGGTAATTTAGCGGTTTAGAAAATTCTTGCTTTTTTTAACCCCCATTGATAAGCCCCTGAAATTGGGACGAAACGCTGCGTCTGGGGTTTCTTTTGCTGTTTTTCTTAGGGATTACTGTGCTTATACTACGCTTTAGTACTTTTATCCTGACTTAATGGCTATAACCAGCTAACTTTTTCTTCCTTAAAAATATTATGCAGATTACAACTATTGCACTATCTATAGGCTGTGTCATTTTTTCACTTGTATCTATACCCACCTGGTCTTCTTTCATACCTATTTGTGTTGGAGTCTTGAATGCTAACCCTTCAGATATATAAGGATTAGGGTATTTTTGATAGGGACCCACTAGTGCCTAATATTACGGGGTCCCTTTTTGGGGCGGGTTCTCGGGATTAGGCAGGGTCTAGGTACTGTGACAGGGACGTGATAGGTTAAGCTCCTTTTTGCCTATTTGGCTAGTTGTCCCCCATTAGCTTTACACCCATAACGGGTGTTCTCACTATGGTTATTGTTATGGTCTTTTTAACGTATCTTGATTAAAGGTTATATTTTAAAGGAATTGTTCTTTTTGGGCCTATAGCAGACCCCTATTAGTATTATATTGTTATTGTTACCCCCATGTATATTTACCCATAATGATTCCACAAGTTCATTACTGTACCCATATCTTCCCGCAGTGTTGGCTTCAGACAGGATTTTACATAGAGACAGACACCTCCCCCTTTCCGGTCTTTACGATCCTTTCTAAATAGACTGTAACCCTGCAAGTTAACCGCCCAGTCGTAGCTCTCGTCCAGCCATGTCTCAGTTATCCCCACTATGTCATATTTTTCTTCAGCTATTAATACTTCTAGTTCATTAATTTTGTTGGTCAGACTCCTGGCATTGGTCAGCATGCAATTTATAGATTTTTCAGTTTTTATTCCTTTCTCCCTGATCTTTTTATCTATTGCTAACCCCCTCCCCTCCACTCCACCCCCTGTTTTATTCCTAATTCCCAGCTCTCTATCTTCACTAATCTTTAATGCTATCTGTGTAGTTACCCTCCCCCCAGTCCCTAGTTTAAATATTACTCCAACTTCCTGGCCATTTTGTCCCCCAATACAGCTGAACCCTACCCATTTAGATGAAGCCCATCCCTAGCATAGAGTCTGTAGCCAATACAGAAGTCAGCCCAGTTCTCCAAAAACCCAAATCCCTCTTTCCTACACCAATTTTTGAGCCACTTATTCACTTCTCTAATCTCCCGCTGCCTCTCTGGTGTGGCTCGTGGAACAGGTAATATTTCTGAAAATATTACCTTGGAGGTCCTTGCCCTGAGCTTTTGGCCTAAGTCCCTGAAATCGTTTTTAAGGACACTCCACCTACCTCTAACTTTGTCATTGGTGCCAATGTGGACCATGACAGCTGGATTCTCACCAGCCCCACCCAGCAATCTGTCAACCCGATCCGCGATATGTCGAACCCGGGCCCCAGGTAAACAACACACTGTTCGACGATCCCGGTCTTTGTGGCAGATTGCCCTGTCTGTGCCCCTAATAATTGAGTCCCCAACTACTAGCACCTGTCTAGCCTGACCTGCACTCCTATTCCCCATCTTACTGGAGCAGACAGGGGTAGTGTCTTGCTGCAGCAATGCTATTTCTGAGCTGACATCCCCCTCATCCGCCAATCTTGCAAATTTGTTGGGGTGTACCAGTTTAGGACTAGCCTCCCTGACACTCTTCCCTCTACCCTTCTTTCTTACTGTTACCCATCTAGCTGCCTTATGTTCCTGCACCTCCATGCTACCACCCTCCCCAGTATCTACACCTGCGAGTGATTGCTCAGTGGGCAGCCGGCTCGCTTCCAAGTTGGCAATGGATCTCAGTGTCGCCACTTGCTCATTTAGATCCAGGATCTGGGCTTCTAAATGTGCAGTGTGCACACATCTTGCTGCGCACTATGCCAGGTTTTCTTCCCAAAGTGACTTCAACATCTAACATTAACCAAGAGATTGTTCTGCCGGTGTTCTTTCCACATCCAGTGGACGAAAAACAACAGATGTTACACACACTGGATGTGAGAAGAGCTGTGCTCAATTATCTGCAAGCTACTCAACCATTCAGATTGGATGAAGCATTGTTTCTACATTTCATGGCAATAGAAAAGGTCACAAAGCCAGCAAGGCTACTCTGGCCCGCTGGATTAAAGAGGTCATAAAATAATGTTACAGTATTCTGGGTCAAGATTCACCTCTTCATCTCAGAGCTCATTCCACCAGATCTACCGCGACATCCTGGGCGGAATTTGGCCAAGTGCCTTTAGATCACATTTGTGAGGCCGCAACATGGTCTACACCATCCACGTTTGTAAAGCATTACTGATTGGATTCCTCTCTGCAGAATGTTCGACTGCTGGTGAATCAATACTCAGGAAAGCTTCGGAGTTTCCACCCTCTTAGTATTGCTTTTTAAATCCAATGGTGTGCTGCCTTAGGACGATCAGGAAAAGTGGAAATTTGCTTACCGAAATTTTTTTTTCCCCTGAGTCCATGGGCAGCACGCTTTCCCACCCAATTAAATTTCCTTCATTCTATTACAAACTGGTGTGGGCTTCCACCGGGCTTTATAGGGCAACACAAAGTGATTAATTAGTTCAATTACTGCTTGTTAACCTTCTCCCTATTGTACACCCAATGGTTTGCTCCAGGGAAATCCAGGGAAGAAATTTCGGTAAGAAAATTTCCACTTTTATATATATATATATTTTATATAATTAATATATATATATATTTTATATATAATATATATAATATATATTATATATATATATATTATATATCTTTTCCATCACTTAGACATATTTATGTTTATTGTAAACACAATTTTTTTTTTCTCTTTCTTCACTTTGTTCACATTTCTTATCCTTTTTAGGACGAGCGTTCGTTTTGATGTATTACTTTTTCACTTTTTACCTTTACACATTAACCCTTTTTTTGTGCAATTTATTATATATTAATTTATATACTTTGTAGGTGCATTATCATATTATATTTTGGACAGTTTATTTGTCATGTGTTACACAAGTGAATTGATTATTTTGCATCCATTATTGCACATTATTATGTATTTTTTATTTTTTATTGTACAGTTTTGGAGCGTTGCGTTGGCTATCGAGATCGAGATAGCATAGTCGGCCCCGCTATCGAAAAGGGTTTTTTTCGATAGTGAGCTCGATTAGGGCGGAATGCCATTAAAGCCCTAGGGGGGGCAACAACCCTTCATTAAACCCCAAAAATGGCTGGAAAAGCTAAAAAATTAAACACCCCAAAACATTCAAATGGATAGTGCTACACTAGGCACACAATTTTTATAAAAGTCACAAAAAAAAAGTCACGACCTTTTACTATCCCGTCTTGTACCACACCTGACCCTTAAACCGCATCACCCACAAATTAAAAAAGTGACAAAAAGGCATTAATTTGAACCTCTGACTTGACTGGACATTGAATATCCTGCCCTGGAAAACGCACATAGCCCCAAACCCCTGCTGCCCCCCCCAAAATTTAAAAAAGGCCAGAAAAAGGAGTCTTTCAACCACCATTTTATTTCATGGACATTGACTAACCTGCCTGGGCCCACAGCATGACCCCCCAAACCTGCATGACCCCCACTTTCAAAAGTGGGGGAAAAAGGATCTTTCAACCACCATTTTAGTTTAAACGGGACATTGACAAACCCGTCCTGGGCCCAACAGGGCCCCAAACCTGCATGACCCCCCACATTTAAAAAGTGCCGAAAAAGGAGCTTTCAACCCCATTTTATTTTCATGGACATTGACATACCTGCCCTGGCCCAGAGACCCCAAAACCCGCAGACCCCCACATTTAAAAAGTGCCGAAAAAGGGTCTTTCAACCACCTTTTTAGTTTCAGGGACTTTGACTAACCTGTCCTGGGCCCCCACATGAGCCCCAAACCTGCATCCCCCCCCATTTTTAAAAAAAAGTGCCGGAAAAAGGAGTCTTTAAACCCCATTTTATTTAAGGACATTGACTATCCCTGTCCTTGGCCACACATAACCCCAAACCCTGCATGACCCCCAATTTAAAAAAAGTCCGGGAAAAGGGAGTCTTTAACCACCATTTAGTTTCACTGGACTTTGACTATACCTTCCCCGGGGCCAAGAAAAGGCCCCAAACCTGCATACCCCCACTTTTTTAAAAAGTGGGGAAAAAAGGAGTCTTTCAACCCCTTTTTTAGTTGAACTGGAATTGACATACCTGCCTGGGCCACAGCATGCCCCGGGGGATTTTACAGTGGGTGCGGTGAAAGCCCAGGCGGGCGCCGTATCTTTTAACCGCAGGAAAAATCCTGATGACCAGCAAACGAAAACTGTCGTGCTGAAAAGAGTGGGGAAGCGAAGTGTGAGAATCCACCCTTCCTTTTACACAGTCAAACCTGGGTTTTAGCCTTTGCCCCTCCGTAGGAGGGTTTGTGGCCAATTGAGCTTCACTTGGGAAATACTGGTGGAAACCCCTCCTGTTACCCCCAGGGCCCTTTTTTTTGGGCTTCTTTTTTCATTTTACTAAACGTGCTGGAGGAAATGGTCTCTGACTTTTTTCCCTTGTCCGGCTCCATACTCCATGTCCTCTGATAACCTACATCGGTCAAAGTTTTCCTGTACCCCCCTTGTACATTCAGAGGAATTTTTTTAACGCTATTTTGTACATGCAAGTTTTTTAGTATTTTAATTCTAGAAAACACTTTTTTTAAAAAGGGATGGAATCCCCCCATGTCTTTGTTTCTCTTTTTTTTTCATTGTATAAAGGGGTTGTTCAAAAGGGGGATTGTAGCTATTTTAAAGATTTTGCAAAAAAAAGTCATTTGCAATTTGTCCAAAACAGTGCCCCTACCTATTCCTGTTTCTGACCACCTCACCCTTGAGCCACTCTGAAAATTTGTGAAAAACAAATGTCTTTTTGAAAACAACATTTTTTAGATAGGACCTGTAGTATACTGCATGCACACAAAATGCCCCCAAAAATTCAAAAAGCTGACCCTTGACCCCATTTTGGAAAATTGTAAAACAAATGTTTTTAAAAAAAAAATTTTTTTATATGGGCCCTTATATTGCTGCATTTAAAAGCGCATGACCCAAAAAAATTTATAAAAAGACTTCCAGCCACGAAAAAAATTGTGAGGGAGAAAGCCACTTAGAAGCCACTTTCTGTTAAAAAAGGACCAGATTATTGCGTACCACAGCTACAGACCCAAAAAAATTTAAAATAAATATGACTTTCAGCCACTAAAAAAAAATTGTGAGGGAGAAATGCCCTTAACCACATTTTTTCCAAAGGACCTAATTAAGCTGTATCTTACAGCAAAATGACCCCAAAAAAATTATAAATATGACTTCTCAGCCACTATTAAAAATTGTGAGGAGAAATGCCACTTAGAAGCCACTTTCTTTTCCCAAAGGCCAAAATTTATAGCTGTATCTCACAGCAACATGACCCCAAAAAAATTAAAATAAGACTTCTCCCACCATAAAAAAAATTGGAGGGAGAAATCCACAGAAGTCCATTTCTGTTCCAAAGGACCATGTTTATTGCTGTATCCACACAACATACCTCAAAACCATTGACAATCGAAAATTCTTAAGATAAATGAGAAAAATGGAATCGGTGTTGTCAGAAACCTTGTGTTTTTTACATCTCCTCACAGCAAAACCAGAAAAATAAACTTTTGGGGAAAAAGAGAAAAAAAATTGCAGTAAGAAATGATCTTTTTAAAAAAAAAAATTTTTCAAGAGGACCTTTTCTGTTTGAAAAGGAATGTGAAGTAGACTGGCAATAAGGGTTGCCCCGGGGCAATTTGGGGCCAAAACTCATCAGAGATCCATGCCTGTTCATCTTGATGAAAGTCCCAAAACGATCCACATTATTTGGGGAAAGCCGGTTTTCGTTTGTCTGTAATGATTTCCTCCACTGTGCTAAAGCCGCCAAATGACGCTGGTTCGGGAAAAGGAAAACACCCTTTTGGGCGGACGACCAGCTCGGGCCCATTCGTCCATTTTGGTCCCCAGAAGTCTTTTGGGGGCCCGGAACACATCAAAAACATGGGTTTGGACGCAGATGCGTGCACCATGACTTAAACTGATCTCTGTGGTTGGAGGGGGCCCTGATTGCTGCGTCGGTAGGTGGTAAAAAAAGATTGCCAAAAGGCACCCATTGGCTTCGCCACCTTCCTGCGCCCTACTTGCACTCACTGCTGTCCCCCCCCTTTGGGTTGTTTTCCCCCCTTGACATTTGGGGAACGTAAAGAGACGCAACAATGTCTCCAGTTGATCAAACAAGGTCTCCTTTCCTGCATTTTACCCCTCTATTTGGGTGGGGGGGAAGGGAAAAAGGCTATTTTTTTTGTAGGGGGTCCAGGAGGGTGGCCTCCCAGAAAACTGTTGTTCATTTTGATGCCTTTAAAATGGGGGGGACTTTTTGGAGGAAAAAATGGACATCCAAGCATCATGTGGAGATGGAGCCTTGATTTCCCCAAACCTCTGGGTCGGGGCACTAGCAAACGTCTTCCTCATCTTCCCCCCCCCCAAAAATTCGCGCCAACCTCTTTCCAAGGGCGGGACGTCGGTAACATCGGTGTCAAAAAATACCTCCCCCTCCCCCCCCCGCTGCCCCCGGGCACAGCTTCAACACAGCCCTGTTTTCCTGAGATGAGCACCCTGGAGGATGCCCACCTTGCACTAGCTCTGGACCCCCGAACCCCTCCTAAAGAAGACCGATGAAATTGTGAAACTGCGGGCCTTTGTGGTTTGAGGGAGAGAAAGGCTCCGTGTCCGATCTGTGTCCGTCCCCCCTCCTCCGTCCGGGGGGGACCTGTTTTTTCAGAGTGTCCCAAAGATCGTTTCCAGAACAAAGATCACCACAATGCTCATGCTGACAAAGGGCATTGTCCCCCAATGCCCATTTTGGGGCTTCTTCAAACTGGCAAGGATTGTGCAAGCTCTTTTTACCTGCCTCCACTCTCGGTGGTTCAACACCCCGAGGGCCCACCGCTGCTTGTTTTTTAGGCCTTTTTCACTTCGACTGCGTAATGCATTGCGCTGCGCCACAATCGCTGGGCAGTGGAGGGTGGAATTCCAGCGTGTTGCCACTCAAAATGGGACTTTTTAGGGGAGGCCCCAGCTAGCCAACGCAGCCCGGCGGGCAAGCAGGGGGGAAGGCGGAAGTTCGAACTCCCTCAGCCTTTTTCGCAGGCAGTCCAGCCCCGGGGGGCTCTTTAGAAATTTCGGCACAAGGTTCATGACATGTGCCAGGCAAGGGATTGCTCCGCCTACCGATCTTTAAAGGGGGGCCAACAGATTTCGCCCTTATCGCACACCCCGCCTGCACAAAGGGTTTTTGTCACCCACCGCGTCGGTCTCGTTGCTTGGCCTTCCCCAGTCCGACCTGTGTGTGGACGGGCCCCAAGGCAGATTAAATTTTTAAAAACGGCCCGGGTTCTGGGGACATGAAACCACCGAGGACCTTTGGGGGGAAAAAGCCCGCACCATCCCTCGGTTTTGAAGAGATGCCCGAGCCTGAGAGCCCCCGTCACCCCCAAGACATCCCCCCCCAGCTCACCCATGAGCTTCACAGAGATATACGGGCCTTGGCCGTGCTTTCAAATCCCATGTGTCGGGGGTGAGATGGACTTTTCCCGGGGCACAGAGCGACAACCCTTTAAATTTTAATGACAGTGGTGGCCAGGGGGAGGGACGGCTTTTTGGCAAAAAAATCCCCGCCGGGGACGGTATTGGGGCAAGCGAGGGGGATGACGTGGGGGAACCATCTGTGTCCACCAGACGGGAAAGGCAACATTTCCAAGGCCAAAAGCCTGGCAATGCAGACATTCAGGCTTTTGGGTTTGGGTGGTTTGGGTTAAAGTGTTTCTTTGCTGCCAAACCTGGAAGACAGAAGGCTGGCTGCTAGCTGGCCGCTGTACGCGTGCAGGCGTCAAACTGGCGGAAGGAGAAGGGGGGAGGATGGGTCCTGGGGGGCGGGGTATGGGGCACGGTGGAGGGTGAAGCGGAGGCTGACCCGATCATACTCTGAAGGGACATGGGGGACTGAGGGAACCTTGGGGTGGCGGAGGGGGAGGAGGCGGGACAGAGGGTTACAGTGGTTGAGGCCCGGGATCGGTCTGGCCTTTTTTGGGCCAATTTTTTTTTTCCCTCCATTTCAATATCATTCGCTGCATGTGACAGACATGTTGGTGGTGGTTTAAACCCTTAAGGGTTTTTGCCTTACTTTGGTTTTTTTTTTCGGCAAAGGCGGCATATGACCGTGGTAATCAGAGGCTTGCTCAAAAAAAAGGCCCAGGGTTGAGAGTCCTGGACCTTTTCGACGCGATAAGGGGAGCGGGGTTTGCGTGACCGTGGTGGCGGAATCTATCAGCGGGATTCTGCGCCGCCCTCCCCCCCTTTTTGTGGCGGGACCCGTTTGACAATACCCCTCGTCTTTTCCTCGCCCCCCTGATGAAGCGCTCGCAAGCAAATTTTTGCGGAAAAGACCAGGATGGATCCCCAATGTCGTCACACATCATCATCATCAAAACAGGTGCTTTCCCCTCCTGATTTTTTGCTCCAAAACTGCGGCTACAAGCAAGGGCACGCAAGGGGGTTTTTTTTTTTTTTTTTTTTTTTTTTTTTTTTTTTTTTTTTTTTTTTTTTTTTCCGACCGCCCGGGTTTTTTTCCGATTGACCGGCTTCCTTACCCTCTGATGGCATCAGTAACGGGGCCCGAGAGAAAAAATCATCCCCTTTTGGGCCCCTTGATCTTTTTTAAAATGCCTTTGACCCCAACCCATTTTGTCCTCAAAAATCTTCGAAAATGGATTTTCCACAGTGGGGGACACGGTTTTACATTTTGGGGTTCATGTGGACAGATGCTGATGATCGAGCGACATTTGTGGGCCGTGACTGCGAGGACGAGGAGTAAGACCCGCTAGATCAAAGGTTGCATTAACCCCGAAGGCAGATTGCGACGATTTCGTTCTTAGATTACAGGGGGCCCCACCCCGCGATGACAGGCCTAGGGCCCCCAACGCATCCCCTGGCATGCTGTTGTCGCCACACTGGAAGACACCTTCTCCGTACCCCACCCCTGTGTTTTCCCCCCCCTTTGCTCGTTACCACCCGCATTTCGCTCCATGTTCAGAAAAAATAAAAATTTGAGAAGGTATGGGAATATTTTGGAATTCTATTAAAAGACAGCAAATCACAGCTATTCTAAATCCCTCTAATCAAAAAAAATTCTGGATTAAATTTTTAAAGCAAGGTGTCTTCAACAAATCGGACTGGGAAAAAAAAAAATTTAAAAAAAAACCCTATCTGTTATTTTTGATATAATAAACTGTATTTTTTGCACCTTTTAATTCACCTTGGGGAATATAGAATTTCTGTTTTAAAATTTCGAGAGCTGCGTCAATGAACTATGGGGCGCAAAAGCAAAAACCGTACTGTTAGTTTTGATTAATAAACGGTATTTTTTTTTCACTTTTTAATTCCCTTTGGGGGAAAATGAATTGCTTTTTAAATTAGTAGTTCGTCAATGAACAGTGAGGTTTCGCAAAATCAAAAAACGTAAGTTATTTTTTTAAAAAACGGGATTTTTTGCACCTTTCAATTCACCTGGGTTGAAAATAGAATTTCTGTTTTTAAATTTTTCAGATGCGCGCAAAGAACAGTGAGGGTCGCAAAAGTAAAAAAAAAAGTAATTTATGTTTTGGTATAAAAAACGTATTTTTTGAACTTTCAATTTACCGTGGTTTAATAAAAATTGCGTTTTAAATTTACTAGATGCTGCGCAAAACAGTGCTGGTGCGAAAAATCAAAAAACACAACTTTATGTTTTTATATAATAAACTGTATTTTTTTCACCCTTTCAATTCACCTGTGGGAATATAGAATTGCGTTTTAAAAAAAAAATTTTTGTAGGCTGCGTCAATGAAATGCTGGGTGCGCAAAAGCCAAAAAAAACTAACTGTGATGTTTTTTGTAGATACACGTATTTTGGCAACAAACAAAACCGTGCTGACTACCCAAAATTGCTGATTGAATTTAAGTGCAAGGGGGATATATCAACAGCCCGGGGTAATGGGGGAAAATTGAAAACCCCCGAAATGTATACTGATAAAAAAATGGAGTTTTGCAGCTAACAAAGACCCCCGCAGTTATAGAAATGATGTTTAAACCAATATAAATTTAGGGTGCCCAATATCCCCGGAAATTTTTTCATAGCAAACTGTTAATAAAAAGATTTTCCACTACAAGACACTAAGCTTGGTGAACTTTATCCCGTGTTCTTTTTAATAAAAGCTTGTCGTGTTCGCCCGCGGGGCCCCCCCCCCCCCGCCCCACCCGCCGTGAATTTACAGCGGGAGAAGCCGCATTAAAATGCTCTAGCGAACTACATAAAATCTTCAAACTCAATCTAACTAAATTGGAAGGACACAGCTAAAAGAGAGGGTTTTTTCCTGTGCAAAAAAGACTAATTTTCGTGAGGTTTGGCCCCAGAACGCGGTTCCCATCCCTAGGACGCAGAGCAACGAGGCGAAAAAGGGAACTTTTTAGTAAAACAGGTCATGTATTTTTCCCGCCAATCCAACCTACACATCCCCGCATGACTTCCCCCACACACATCTCACCCTGTCTATTCTGTAAACTCATTTTTGGCCGCCAAAATTACAGGAAGCGCCGAAAAAAACGCGATCTTTTAAAATATGCTCAGATTTTAACCTTATTATGCATGATCTGGAAATTTCAATCACCAAAAAAACCTTGCCGATTTAACTTTTCGATAAAATCGCTCAACACTATTGAACTTAATTCATTTGTTTTTTTTTGATTTTTTGGGTGCAATATATATTAATTAAAACCTTTGTCAGTTTCATCACACATCCAGTTTTATCAAACATAAAATATTTTCAAATTTTAAATTTTTTGTTATTTGCACATATTCAAAAGGATTTCTTCAAAAACTATTGCACATTATAACATTTATGGATATATTATATTTCACATTATAATTTAGGGTTGTACCTATATGTTTTCATGATGGTTGTTTATTTGTTGTCCAGTCTTGTGTCGGTTAGTCACTTATACTTTTTCACTTATCACTTATCACATTCACTGGATTGTCTCTGTCTTTCAGATGTGTTTTTTTTTAATTTTGACTAATAATGCGGGAAAAATTCGGTTCAGCGAACAGTTCACCTGGTTCCCGGGAGTCCCCGGGGGGAACGCATGATCTTCCCCTGTTTTCATGCCGTTTGCTGACTTGACGTACTTCCGGTTCTGGATGTTGCATCGATCTAAGTTATTTTGCATTTATTCTTTTTTCATTTTTTATTTATTACATATTTATCCAGTAAGGTATTCATAGTAACGTCATTCATGTAGGTGTATGTTTAGTGTATTTTGTATACATAGATTACGCTGTTTTTTAACACGTGTCGCCCACTTCCTGCCATTTGCTTATTTATAACCTGTCTGCCTGCCTCTGTGTACTCCACTTGAAGAAGCGTCAGCGAAACGCGCGTCAGGGCGGCACAGGGGTCTAGCTGTCACGGTTCATTATTATTTTTTTCATTGGACACCTCCTTCACGGTATAGTAGTACTATAGATTCATGATATTTGCATTCTTATTTTTTTCTTCTCTTTGGTTTTTACTATCCATGAAGTGGGTTTTTTGAATTTTTTTTTTTTTATTATTTTTCTATATATTTTTTACGTGACCTAGACCTCGTGTTGTTTTATAATTCATTTTTTCTCGGGGGGGGCGTTTTTTTTTTGCATTGTGTTTTGTTGGGGAAAAGTAATTTTTGATCAATAAAGTTTTTTCTTTCTTGTGGGTTTTCCTCATTTTTTTTGGGTGTATAAGGGAGAAGGCAGGACGGTCGTTACCCTTTGCCTTCTCCGGTATGTAAAGCACTTTATATCATTTTAGAGGCTAATGGTTATTTGATGGTGAGCTTTGAAGAGAACTAGCTCCCTTCTTAGAATGATGATTACCTTTCAATTTATTCTTGAGCGGTACATTGTGGATTTCCCAATTTTCTAGTAGATAATGTGTACCGTGTTTAACCTAGAAGTAGTAGAAGAGTGAAGAAATCAGGCGATACCTTTTAGAGGCTACTGAGTATATTTGATGGTGAGCTTTCGAGAGAACTAGCTCCCTTCTTCAGACATGATGTTTACCATGGTATATGGTATATCATCATGTCTGAAGAAGGGAGCTAGTTCTCTCGAAAGCTCACCATCAAATATAATCAGTTAGCCTCTGAAAGGTATCGCCTGATTTCTTCACTCTTCTACTACTTTCTATGGCTAACACGGTACAACATTATACTACTTGTAAAGCACTCAGTGAGAGCTTTATACACTTCAGCATCACAGGGGGTGTGGTGCCCCCTGTGACGTTGGGTCTACTCATTCAGCAGCCTCTGCCGGCCCAGGACACCCTGGGACCTGTGTGACAACGTGAGCCGCGTGATGACGTCACTCTGCTTACACTGTTCACTAGCTCCCGGACCTGCGGCACTTCAGGGAACATGGAGAAGTAAGTAGCTTTTTTGTTTTATTTTCAATAACTACCTGGGCATCTACCTGGCTACCGGGGCTACATGGGACATCTACTTGGCTACATGGGACATCTACCTGGCTACAGGGGGCTACTAACTGGATACAGGGGGATACATGGGGCATCTTCCTGGCTGCAGGCATCTACATGGGGCATCAACCTGCTGCAGGCGTCTACATGGGTCACCTATCTGGCTACAGAGGGCTACATGGGACATCTACCTGGCTACAGGGGGCTTAGAAGTACATTGGTAATATTAGCCTGGGATTCTGGTTTTCAGGAGCAGTGTTATTTGATAACTGTATGACTTATGTAGTAGTTTCATACATAGCACAGTGTGTTAAAGCTTTTTGTATATTTTGGATTTGGTTGATGGTAATACCCTGTGGCACATTGTGGAGAGGGGGATAAATTTCTTCATCTCCCCCCGAGTGTAGTTTAGACTAGGAACCGCCCTGCATCCAAGGTTGTTAAGGGGTTAAAAAAGATACATTTCCATCTAGCCAAGAGGTTCATTTACTTTTATACAGTGTTATATCCTAGTCAATCACAGGGACCTAATATTCTGACTTGTAAAGGGATCTTCACTACACAGATTAGCTTTCATCTAGGGAAAGGTAATTGAAGACTTTTTTCCAAATCCATTTGTGTTTTGATTTTACGTTGGTCAGGAAGTAAGAGACACATGTTTCTCCAGTTACATCCCTATATCCCTTCTGATTTGACAGAAAGCAGAGAATGACATCACCATGGTCGGAGCTCACTCTGGAACACAGCAGTTATGCAAGTGGTGGATCCGCAGGGTCACCGTGCGAGATGATGCACACTACCCGAGGGCGTGAAGTCTTAGGATCCCCCATTACTCGCCAGAGCCTTCCGGAAGGCGGGTTGGACTCAGCTATGAGGAACTCCCAGGTCGCTACCCCTGATGTGGCCACTTGCGGTGACAGTCGAACTGCCCAGAATAGAAGAGCAAGAGCAGGTCTCAGGCAGGAGGTAGACTGGCGTGGCAGAATGTGCAACAGCAGGTAGAAGACAGGCATGGTGGCAGGTACAACAGCAGGTACAGGAACCAAATGACAGCAACACATGTAGGAACATCAATAATGAACTAACCCTGAGCACAGGCAGGAAGTTCCTTAAGTCCCCGGAGGTTGTTAGCCATGGGCCAGGAAATTTGGTACTACTCCTTTAAATATGAGAGAGCCAGCACATGCATGCTCTATGTGGCAGGCATGTGCTTCGTTCACAGACAGGAATGGAGCGGAAGTGTTGAGAGGTGAGTAGACAGTGGCAGGGTGTCTAGGCCGGCAGCACCAACACAAGCACACCTGCAATCCTGAGAGGGACCATGGCGTGCATCATGACAAGAGTCTTTATCTCTAAAAAGATTGCTTATCTGTAGAAAAAAGTTAATGGTTTTCACTCCTGGGAGCATTTGTAGCTGTTTTCAAAAGATGAAATCTCCTGCACTTATGTCTTATCAGGACTCACAGCTACAACATTCATTCTAATACAGGATCCAGGCCTCACAGCTACAACATTCATTCTAATACATGGTTCTCAGATTCCTACAGGTGATTTTAGAGAATACGTTTTTACAATATAAAGATACATTTTACCACCAAAAACGTGGAACCGTGATGGGGATGAAAGTAGCCCCATCCTATACTGACCTTTGTAAGGGTCTTTCTGAATAGTATATTTTAGGGACATGTATCATAGACGTCTTATCGATTACTTTTATCTGTAAGGAACAGAATGAGAAGTATTGAACCTCAGAGACTGAATCTGTCATAGAATTGTACATAGAACAGAAAGCTTCATTTCTCAACATCCTATTGAGTCTTCTAGTGTCACTCATCTTTTGTAGTGAATCTTATGCAGTTTTTTTGTGGGACACAGTCTGTAGGGAGAACCACAGTGAGGTATGGAAAAGATGAGGCCAACATAGAGCAAATTTAATGAAAAGATATAAGCTAAAGCCAAACAAGACACTTTGAGGTTGCCCATCCAGGTGACCCTCTGAGTATACAGTCCTGTCTATTGTACAAATCCCAATAAATGTGTCCAAAATTGAAAAAGAAAAGCCCTGGATATTTAGACTCAGTGCTCTATAACCAATAGGTTTACATGAAGCGGCCAAGGTTATTTTTATATTTGCTTTACTTTATTTTTTGTGTAATTATATTTTATTGATAAATTATATGAAAATGGGCAAAATAATGTCTACTTTTTTTTGCATGAATTCATTTTTAAAACCTTATTTTTTAATCATTTTTATTTATTTAAAAGAGCCATAAATCAGCGGCTCGGTCTCTGTCTTTCTGGTCTATGGCAGCGGTCGCCCTTTAATGTTGCTTTTAGACC
Organism: Phyllomedusa bahiana; assembly: GCA_025379985.1. Taxonomy (NCBI): domain Eukaryota; kingdom Metazoa; phylum Chordata; class Amphibia; order Anura; family Hylidae; genus Phyllomedusa; species Phyllomedusa bahiana. The sequence goes on along the minus strand of JAODAL010006886.1, from coordinate 66,807 downwards.
TGAACAAATAGATAAATAAAGTAGAATCTGTTTTTCTTATAATAAGAATAAGCGTTTCTATCACTATTCATCTGCCAGTAATGAGATAAGAGGAATCGGAGCGGCTCCGGCTAAATGTCACTTTACTTCTAATAATACTGGAGAAACAAACCACTGAAAGTATAACACCTAGAAATAATAAAATTCAACTTTTAATAGATAATTAAAAAAACGAATATATTCGTACTATGAAAAAACCCTACACATATCCCTCAAAAAACTAAAACTGCCTGCAAAAAATGGAGGACCCACCCCAATAAGGGCACCCCAAACAGGAACCTACACTATCTCAGCCCTAGCTAACCCTAACTACAGGTTAATAACCCATCAACCCGTTGCCCATCGCCCAACAAATTCATTTCAAGCTACTAACCATGACCTACAAGGCTCTACACAACCTCTCCCCTCCATACATCTCTGCCCTACTTTCCAAATATCTCCCCTCACGCAATCTCCGCTCCTCTCAGGACCTTCTCCTCTGCTCTCCCCTTATCAGCTCCTCACACAACCGTCTCCAAGACTTCTCCCGTGCTTCACCCACACTCTGGAACTCACTGCCCCAACACATCAGACTCTCCTCCACTTTCACCAGCTTCAAAAGCAACCTGAAAACCCATTTCTTCAGGCTTGCCTACAACCCTCACTAAACTTGTCACTACTTCCTCCACAGACATGTCTGCCCCTCACCTCCTGTCTCTTTCCCCCTCCTTGTAGATTGTAAGCCCTCGCGGGTAGGGTCCTCTCTCCCTCTGTCGTGCCAATTGTCATTATTCACTTATCATTGTACTCGTTTGATTTATGTAATGTATGTAACCCCCCGAATGTACAGCGCCCTGGATTCAATGGCGCTCTAAAATACTTAATAATAATAATAATAATAATAACACTGGAGGCTTTGTAATATCAGTGGTTTTATTGTATCATTGGGTTCTTGTAGTGGTAAATAAAAAAAAATAGTTTTCACCCGTTTTCCATGTTTTCCTTGTGTTTAATAGTTTATTAATCTGCAACACAAGCCATAGTAACATAACTATCTAGAATGTTCAAGAGTTCGGTTTCTTAACTCTCCTGGAACTGAATAGAACATTTGATACAAGAAAACCTACAACTGTGTCTTAAAAAAATTCCACAAAGTAACAATGACTAAAATATAAGGAGATCAGCTGATATGAAAGATAGGAAAGATAAAAAATTTGGTGAAAGTTCATTAGCTAGGCATTTTTTTGAAGCCAAACACAATGTGCGTGAGTTGAAATGGCAGGTTATAGAGCAAATCTATGGTATAGATGAATCACAAATTAATAAAAACCTCTTGCAACGAGAGGTCTATTGGATCTTTACACTCAACTCACTCACCCCTAATGGGATGAATGAGGAGTGTAATTTTAATGTTTTTCTATGACCCCTGCTTAGGGGCTTGTATTCATGTCTTCTAATTAATTTTAATACGTGACTTTTTGTCAGATAGAATATACGTATAAATGGAAGACAAACCGTGTATCCGTTATGCTTGAGAAAGGGGGAGGACCCGGAAACGTCGCAGTAGAGCAATTTGCACACACCCCAGACCAGCCGATATCGCAGCACTGTCTACCACGCCGGACAAGCTGTCCAGACTACCGGACTTACCGCTGAGAAATTCTATACTTCAGGCCTGAAACCTGAAGACCGGAACATCATATGAACATCATATGGACTACTCCACAGTTGGAGAATCTAAAGGAACCGCAAGTGTTACTTTATTTATCTTTTTTGTAATCTTGTTATATATTTCACTACGTTACTTTTTCCAGCGCGATTAATTTGGCCGGATTACCTGTGCAGATTGCCGGATATAGCAGTGAGAACTGCAAGAGAAAGCACTTTAGGCTGAAATCTTAATGTTTACTAATTACTCCTGGATTGGAAGAAAACAAAAACCCGCAAGTGTTATCTAAATAAGTTATCTATAAGTAATTTATGTCTTGCTACTTTGCATCACATGTTGTTTTAAAAAGTTTGTTATAATTAAAGAAAAAACGTTTTGGATAAAAAGTGTCCCGGGTTTTAATTTGGAGTATACCTTTGAATAGTTACTGATACGGGCTTTTGGGGAAAAAGTGCCCATTTATATACTCCCATACACGCGGTATATATAAATAAATAAAAATAGAGATCACCCTTTGATAACTTATGGACTGACTTTCCTTATAACTGACCTCATTAACAATATAAAAATGTCATTTACGGAAATAGCTGCGATAACTGATAAAAAAGGTGCAATGTATGCCTTTTCACACTCGGAAAGAGCTGATATATTACAACAGACAGAAGGAGCTGGATTAAAATGGGGTGTGTGCAATAAGATCCAAGAAAACCTCTCAAAAAAGTTAGAAAATCTAAAAAGAAAAGAAACTAACCTGACACTACACGCTTCAACATTAGTTGAATACATAAAGGCACAACGTATACCGAGAGGACTACGTGGTACTCTAACTCCTATCCTCATGAAAGAAGATACCACATATATAGAACAATGGCAAGCTTTATGTAACCAACACTCTACGGATTTAATGCTACTCACAGTGAAACATCTGCAATTAGCGGTTAAAAATACACAAGAAGAAATACAAAAAATAGATATACAATTCCAACAAACAAGCACAGAAGAGGAATATGATCGCATTCATAAAGAAATGAAAGAAAATATAGAAAAATTAAAAACACAGCTACTTCAAAATAAATTTAAAAAATTCAAAAGAGATACCAGAGACTATCAAAGGAATCGAGTATATACATGGGCAAGAGAGAAATCACAAAGAAGATTTATTTACAATAGAACAACTAATACAGAAAGTGATATTACCTCTAGCGATTCAGAAAATAACCGGAAAATGCAATTCAGATCAGCTGTAAGGAATAACCAACAACCTTTTTTAGAAGGGAAAGAACAAAGCTCGGAGAGTTCAGAAAAAACCATAAGAGCAAAAAAGAAGAAATCCGGGAAGAGACTTTAGATAACTTGCTTGTTAATATATCTTCGAAACAACTTACAATAGAACAGTCTTCGGTTATAGAAAAGGGCCTGAACTTTGTTCCCAAGATTTCTGATTGGATTTTGTTACAGATTTTCATAAGTTTTTAGAAATACGTTGGAATGTATTTTGGTGAAGGTAATAAAGGGAGATCATAATAAACATGGAGCAACTTAAAAAAGTAGTCAATTGATCCAAAAAGAAATAGTTCTCTTGAAACTTTCCCCAAAAAATGGTATAGTGAGTCCTAGCAAAATGGGAGCTGATAAAAAAGAAAAATACTAATATGAATAAATTGGAAAAAACCGCAATGAGAGAATTAAAAAATGATGACAGCATAATTATAAAAAAAGCGGATAAGGGAGAAGGTTACAGTGGTTATGAATAGGGATTTCTATCTGGAGGAAGCAAAAAACCAACTAGATGATATAAATGTTTATATTAGATTAAAGAGCGATCCTACAGAAAAATTTAAAGAACTTATCCAAACAGTAGTTGATGAAGCTTTGACATTAGAAATTATTGATAAAAATACAGCGAATAACCTTATATGCAACCATCCTAGAGTCCCGCTGCTATACCTTACACCTAAAATTCATAAGGACATCAAAAAACCCCCCTGTCGCCCGATAGTTTTGGGGATCGGGTCCATACTTGAACCATTAGCTTTGTATTTAGATAGTTTCTTACAAAAAATTGTTAGAAAATTACCGGGATGCCTTAAAGACACCAGTGATTTTCTGAGAACAATTGAACCACTTAAAATTACGAAAGAGACAATCTTATGCACATTAGATATTAAAAATTCATACAGGTATCCCACAAGACGAAGGCAAGGAAGCTGTGCGTGAAAAAACTTATGCAAGGTAGTACAATTAATAACCAACAAATATCATTTCTTATGCAGTTACTTGATATAGTTTTGTCTAAAAATTATTTTAGATTTGGAAAAGAGTATTTTTTACAAAAACAGGGTACCAGTATGGGATCGCCAGCAGCGCCCAGTTTTGCTAACATTTATATGTCTGCATTTGAGGAGAGATTTGTCAAGACCTATGGAGACCGTTCACATGTCGCAACGTGGTTGCGATATGTGGACGATGTCTTCTTAGTATGGAATGGATCTGAAAAGGCCTTAAATGAGTTTTTCAAATACCTGAATTCATGTCATTCATCAATACAGTTTACTATGACAAAAAATTTCAAAAAAATACAATACTTAGATGTTGAAATAATTAAAGAAGAGAACCAACTAAAAACTACATTATATAAAAAGAACATTGATAAAAATACCTTACTATCTAGACAAAGTTTCCATGCTCCACAGATCTTTAAGGGTATACCAAAAAGTCAATTTATTCGTGTTAGAAGAATTTGTACAGAATATGAAGAATATAGTAAAAATATTAGAAAATTATTGATAAATTTGTACAGAAAGGGTATAATAAAGAAGAAATAGAAAAATTGGGAGAGGAAATAGGTAAACTTAATGTACAATATTTGAGGAAAGAAAAACAAAAACAAAAACAAAGACATGATGATTGTCTATTTATTTCCACATATGATAGTCACTCTAAAATGATAAAAAACGCAGTTAAAAAATGGTGGAAAATCTTACAAAAAGATGTGAACTATGGAAAACTATTTAAAAATTTTCCAAAATTTGTTTATAAAAAAGGTAAAACTATAGGGAACGAACTTATTGGAGCGGCCCTTGTTAAAAATAATGTCAATAAACAACAACGTTTGGGAATTGTACAGATAGGAACCTTTCCATGTCTTTCCTGTCAACATTGCACAGGTATTATTAAAGGTTCAAAAGTGACACATCCATTAAAAGGCCATGGTATAAATATCAAAGGTTATCATACCTGCGATTCAAATAATGTTATCTACCTTCTAAAATGTCCCTTTGGGATAATATATGTTGGTCAGACATCACGTAATATTAAAGTGAGACTACATGAGCATAATTCTAATATTCGGATTTATAAAGAGATATGTACTACTAGTTCAGTTGATATGAAAGATAGGAAAGATAAAAAATTTGGTGAAAGTTCATTAGCCAGGCATTTTTTTGAAGCCAAACACAATGTGTGTGAGTTGAAATGGCAGGTTATAGAGCAAATCTATGGTATAGATGAATCACAAATTAATAAAAACCTCTTGCAACGAGAGGTCTATTGGATCTTTACACTCAACTCACTCACCCCTAATAGGATGAATGAGGAGTGTAATTTTAATGTTTTTCTATGACTCCTGCTTAGGGGCTTGTATTCATGTCTTCTAATTAATTTTAATACGTGACTTTTTGTCAGATAGATTATACGTATAAATGGAAGACAAACCGTGTATCCGTTATGCTTGAGAAAGGGGGAGGACCCGGAAACGTCGCAGCAGAGTAATTTGCACACATCCCAGACCAGCCGATATCGCAGCACTGCCTACCACGCTGGACAAGCTGTCCAGACTACCGGACTTACCGCTGAGAAATTCTACACTTTAGGCCTGAAACCTGAAGACCGGAACATCATATGAACATCATATGGACTACTCCACAGTTGGAGAATCTAAAAGAACCGCAAGTGTTACTCTATCTTTTTTTGTCATCTTGTTACATATATCATTACGTTACTTTTTCCAGCGTGGTTAATTTGGCCGGATTACCTGTGCAGATTAACGGATATAGCAGTGAGAACTGCAAGAGAAAGCACTTTAGGCTGAAATCTTAATGTTTACTAATTACTCCTGGATTGGAGAAACAAAAACCGCAAGTGTTATCTAAATAAGTCTATCTATAAGTAATTTATGTCTTGCTACTTTGCATCACATGTTGTTTTAAAAGTTTGTTACTAATTAAAAGAGAAACCGTTTTGGATAAAAAGTCTCCTAGGTTCATTTGGAGTATACCTTTGCATAGTTACTAAAATATAAGGAGATCAATGTTCTTTACAGACAAGTGAAGATATTTTACTTTACTACAGTCTATGAGGATTATCTCCAACAGCAACAATTTACTGAGATCAGAACAGAAGTCTCTCTGTGGGAAGCAGTAATCTTTTATTTTTAAAACCTTTATTGAGACATTTCAGTGACACATATTTGCAGTCCAGTCATGTATCAGAAGGTGACACAGCAGCTCCTACAATGGTTCTCCACACTGGCCACACTTCCTACAATCTGAACATTACAATGGCTTCTCTCCTGAGTGACCTCTATGATGTTCCCCAACAATTCCTGGATAAAACATTTCCCATATACTGACCATGGATATTTCCTCCCTGTGTGAGTTCTCCGATGTCTGGACAGGAATTTGATTTCTTTCTTGTGTGAATTCTTAGATGACAAACAAGATGTGATTTCTGACTGAAACACTTCCCACATTCTGAACATAAAATTGGTTTCTCTTCTGTGTGGATTTGCTGATGACGAACAAGATGTTCTTTCCGAATAAAAGATTTCCCACAAATGGAGCATGCAAATGGCTTCACCCCTGTGTGAATTCTCTCATGTACAACACGACTTGATTTCTGACTAAAACTCTTCCAACATTTTGAACATGAAAATGGCTTCTCTCCTGTGTGAATTCTCCAATGTTCTAAAAGTAATGATTTGTACCTAAAAGATTTCCCACATTCTGGACATGGAAATGGTCTTTTATCTCTGTGAACTCTCTCAGGTTCGGTTCCTGTTTTGTCAGTTTGTGATTGATTATTTTCTACTTCACAATAACCAGATAAAAGTTGTTGTCCATGGAGGCCTCTCATCAAGTCTTCACCTGGAAAAAAAACATTAATTTTCTTTATTAAAAACATTTTATAATTTCTATATGTCAATGGTATCAGAACCCAGTCACCAAATCCATAGACGGTTCTCTTCGTAGTTACACAAAGTGTCAGAGCCGTGCGTCACTAACCTGCAGTCACCTATGTTTTACCTCCTCATAGAAGCTGATCAGATAGGACTGATACCTCATAAAGCCATCCTGCTGCTGTGTTATAAGGTTATTATCACTGAGACACTCCAGTATGGCCTCTCATAGAAAACCTTCACATATTTTACCCACAATAGAGGAGAAACCTACAGCCCTACAGTTTCCATGCTAACCCTCTGAGCACATTGTGAATATTGGCACCACTACCACAGAAATAAGGGTCTGTCCCTCACTGGAATTAGAGACTCTGTCCACCTTCACGGCCATTCTATACAGACTCCAATGCAGGTGACATGAGAGAGAAAGTAATCATTAGCACAATAAAAAATGTTAAGTTCAGATCACTTTTAATACAATACATCAATCAACTCCCGTCTTAGAACAGACCACTGAGAACCTTAACTTCCTGATTCCATTCCCCATAGATTTTACAATGTGCCTCAGTGTTCCTGGGCCAAGTACCCTCAAACCGATTAAATCAGTGTTCACCAAGGCCAAGACGATACAATATTCTATCTAGTATATTCCTAGCATGAGGGTGGCACAAATATCCCCTAAAGACTGGTACATGGACCTCAGTACCATATTAAGGTTGGTATATGGGCTCCAAAACCCCTTAAAGCTGGAAACATGGCCCTCAGTGCCCCCTAATGACCAATACATAGAATCCAGTACTCACTGAGGATTGGTTCATTGACCTCACTATCCCCTAAGGTCTGGTCCATGGACACCAAAATGTCACAGTGATTCCTACATGGACCCTGAGGACCCAAGTACCACAGGCTGATAACCGAGGCTTTACAATGTAAGTTCCTATGGGGAAGGTTCTCTCTTATGTTATCCTGCAGCCGTCACTCTGAATCTGTATCTGCTCTCCAGTTCTGTGACTGTAATTGTATCTGTACAGAGGGGTTTGTAGCCATTTGGGGTCACATTGTACCAGGGCCATGAATATAGTGGGAACAGATCAGCAGGATCTATGTGATATATTGTACATCTCCTCCATTGGAAGCAGGAAGAATGTTGGAAGTAAATGGCGTCTGCGATTTATAAGGACAGAATAAAAGAGAAGATTTCTGGAAGGTTCTTACCAGTCACTGACACTGATCCAGGGTTTTCCCGTCCACCCATCGCTCCTCTGGACCTTTCCAGCAAGGATTCCATATTAAGAACCTGAGACAAAGCAACAAGGGGCAGAGCTTACCATCCCTTGTGCCCAAAACTGCTCCTCATATTCTAGATGAGGCTGCACTAATGTGTTTTAAAGCAGAAAGATTCTGTCCATAACTGGCGAGTCCCTGACAGTATTCTGTAGCCTTAGAGGCAGCTGACTGGCATTGTGCTGTTATTTAGTGGATGATTTACATTGTAGAACTTTACATTCATCCACATTGAGTCTTCATTGCCAAGTGCAAGTCCAACCAGGAGGAAGGTTACACAATCTTTTATGGAACCAGAAACCATTTGTAGCCGCTCCCAACAATACCAAGATGAGATACGGCGTAAACTCCACTGCTCCAGAAACCATTTGTAGCCGCTCCCAACAATACCAAGATGAGATACGGCGTATACTCCACTGCTGCTGGAGGAGATGAGGAGAAGCATCATTACATCAATCTATAGAGGATTTCCAGGAATCTCAGCTTCATCTATCTGATCATCCAGTGGGAGGTTCTGTGCTTCCTCTGCACCATCCTGGAAATATAGATGATGGAGATAGCTCTCTGGGGGATTTCTCCTACTGGATCCATCTATAGGACATAAACACAGGGACTGAATCTATTGTTTCTATGTGATGATCAGATGATGGGGACCTAGGTGACCCTCACACCTGGTCTCCTCCATAATCAGGGAGGTCTCCTCTTACCCAGTGATGTGAGGGGCCACTGATCCTCCTGTATGATTTCCATGTACATATCCCATTCCCAATCCTCCATTCAGACCCGTATCTACTAACATCAAAGTAAAAGAAGGAAATGTATTCATTATAAGTTGCAATCAACAAACATGCAATGTACTCCGACACAGCACAGGACACCTACACTATACATCATACATAACATGACAGCACAGGTTACCTACACTATACACCATACATAACATGACAGTACAGTACAGGTTACCTACTCTATACATCAGCCATAACATGGCAGTACAGCACAGGTTACCTACACTATACATCATACATAACATGACAGTACAGCACAGGTTACCTACGCTATACATCATACATACCATGACAGTACAGCTCAGGTTACTGACACTGTACACCATATATTACATGACAAAATTCTTTGTGGTGAGGAACATGAAAAAAAAACTGCTTAATTTCTCTATTTTTTGTGTGTGGGAGGAGGGATATGTACTTCCTTGTGGGATATAAATGACCAGATATCTGTGATCTACAGGTCGGGGTGATTCCGGCGATACCACATTTATATAGTTCTCATTATGTGTTACTACTTATAGCAGAATAAACCCAGTAACTTCTTATTCCTTCCCCGGTAGATCCGTGTAATTGGCGCTACCTGTGGGGTGAGGTGTTATTCCTCTCCCAGTAGAGCTGTGTGATGGGCGCTGTCTGCGGAGTGAAGTGTTATTCCTCCTCCTGGTAGAGCCGTGTGATGGGCGCTGTCTGTGGGGTGAGGTGTTATTCCTCCCCCCGGTAGAGCCGTTTGATGGACGCTGTCTGTTGGGGGAGATGTTATTCCTCCCCCCAATAGAGCCGTATGTTGGGTGCTGTCTGTGGGGCAAGGCGTTATTCCTCCCCCGGTAGAGCCATGTGAGGGGCACTTTCTGAAGGGCAAATTGTTAATCCTCCCCCGGTAGAGCCGTGTGAGGGTGCTGTCTGTGGGGCGAAGTGATATTCCTCCCCCAGTAGAGCCGTGTGATGGTCACTGGGACTGTGTTTTCTTTTCTTTCTTTTTGTTTGGTTTGTTTTTCTATTATGCCTTTCATGGTATTATATAAGATTGGAACCTCCTGGGGGGTATGGGAGCCCTTGGTCCTGAGGTCCGGGGGGGAGGGGAGCCCTTGGTCCTCAGGTCCAGGGGGGGGGAGGGGAGCCCTTGGTTCTCAGGTCCAGGGGGAGGAGGGGAGCCCCTGGTTCTCAGGCCCAGGGGGGTGAGGGGAGCCCTTGGTTCCCAGGTCCCTCAGGCAGGGGAGCCCTTGGTTCCCAGGTCCCTCAGGCAGGGAGCCCTTGGTTCCCAGGTCCCTCAGGCAGGGAGCCCTTGGGTTTTCCCAGGTCCCTAGGCAGGGGAGCCCTTGGTTCCCGGTCCCTCAGGCAGGGGAGCCCTTGGTTCCCGGGTCCCTCGGGCAGGGGACCCTTGGTTCCCAGGTCCCTCAGCAGGGGAGCCCTTGGTTTTCTCCAGGTCCCTCAGGCAGGGACCCCCTTGGTTCTCAGGTCCCTCAGGCAGGGGAGGCCCTTGGTTCCCAGGTCCCTAGGCAGGGAGCCCTTGGTTCCCAGGTCCCTCAGGCAGGGGAGCCCTTGGTTCCCGGGTCCCTCAGGCAGGGGAGCCCTTGGTTCCCAGGTCCCTCAGGCAGGGGAGCCCTTGGTTCCCAGGTCCCTCAGGCAGGGGAGCCCTTGGTTCCCAGGTCCCTCAGGCAGGGGAGCCCTTGGTTCCCAGGTCCCTCAGGCAGGGGAGCCCTTGGTTCCCAGGTCCCTCAGGCGGGGGGGGAGCCCTTGGTTCCCAGGCCCCTCAGGCAGGGGAGCCCTTGGTTCCCAGGTCCCTCAGGCGGGGGAAGCCCTTTGGGTTCCCAGGTCCCTCAGGCAGGGGGGGCCCTTTGGTTCCCAGGTCCCCCAGGCAGGGGAGCCATTGGTTCCCAGGTCCCTCAGGCAGGGGAGCCCTTGGTTTCCCAGGTCCCTCAGGCAGGGGAGCCCTTGGTTCCCAGGTCCCTCAGGCAGGGGAGCCCTTGGTTCCCAGGTCCCTCAGGCAGGGGAGCCCTTGGTTCCCAGGTCCCTCAGGCAGGGGAGCCCTTGGTTCCCAGGTCCCTCAGGCAGGGGAGCCCTTGGGGTTCCCAGGTCCCTCAGCAGGGGAGCCCTGGTTCCCAGGTCCCTCAGCAGGGGAGCCCTTGGTTCCCAGGTCACTCAGGCAGGGGGCCCTTGGTTCCCAGGTCCCTCAGGCAGGGGAGCCCTTGGTTCCCAGGTCCCTCAGGCAGGGGAGCCCTTGGTTCCCAGGTCCCTCAGGCAGGGGAGCCCTTGGTTCCCAGGTCCCTCAGGCAGGGGAGCCCTTGGGTTTCCCCCAGGCCCTCAGGCAGGGGAAGCCCTTGGTTCCCAGGTCCCTCAGGCAGGGGAGCCCTTGGTTCCCGGGTCCCTCAGGCAGGGGAGCCCTTGGTTCCAGTCCCTCAGGCAGGGGAGCCCTTGGTTCCCAGGCCCCTCGGCAGGGGAGCCCTTGGTTCCCAGGTCCCTCAGCCACGGGAGCCCTTTGTTCCCAGGTCCCTCAGGGACGGGCGCCCTTGGTTCCCAGGTCCCTCAGGCAGGGGAGCCCTTGGTTCCCAGGTCCCTCAGGCAGGGGAGCCCTTGGTTCCCAGGTCCCTCAGGCAGGGAGCCTTGGTTCCCAGGTCCCCAGGCAGGGGGCCCTTGGTTCCCAGGTCCCTCAGGCAGGGGAGCCCTTGGTTCCCAGGTCCCTCAGGCAGGGGAGCCCTTGGTTCCCAGGTCCCTCAGGCAGGGGAGCCCTTGGTTCCCAGGTCCCTCAGGCAGGGGAGCCCTTGGTTCCCAGGTCCCTCAGGCAGGGGAGCCCTTGGTTCCCAGGTCCCTCAGGCAGGGGAGCCCTTGGTTCTCAGGTCCCTCAGGCAGGGGAGCCCTTGGTTCTCAGGTCCCTCAGATAGGGGAGCCCTTGGTTCTCAGGTCCCTCAGGCAGGGGAGCCTTGTTCCAGTTCCCTCAGGCAGGGAGCCTTGGTTCCCGGTCCTCAGGCAGGGGACCCATTGGTTCCCAGGCCCCTCGGGCGGGACCCTTGGTTCCGTCCCCCGGCAGGGGAGCCCTTGGTTCCCAGGTCCCTCAGGCGGGGGAGCCCTTGGTTTCCCGGGGTCCCTCAGGCAGGGGAGCCCTTTTTCCCCCAGGTCCTCAGGCAGGGGAGCCCTTGGTTCCGGGTTCCCTCGGCGGGGAGCCCTTGGTTCCCGGCCCCCTCGGGCAGGGGACCCCCTTGGTTCCAGGTCCCTCAGCGGGGGGAGCCCGGGGGCCCCCAGGCCCCTCAGGCAGGGAGCCCTTGGTTCCCAGGGTCCCTAGGCAGGGGAGCCCTTGGTTCCCCAGGCCCCTCGGGCGGGGAGCCCGGGTTTCCCGGGTCCCTCAGGCAGGGGGGCCCTTGGTTCCCAGGTCCCCTCGGCAGGGGAGCCTTGGTTCCCAGGTCCCTCGGGCAGGGGAGCCCTTGGTTCCCGGTCCCTCAGGCGGGGGACCCCTTTGGGTTTCCCAGGTCCCTAGGCGGGGGGCCCTTGGTTCCCAGGCCCCCTCAGGCGGGGGACCCTTGGTTCCCGGGCCCTCAGGAGGGGAAGCCCTTGGTTCTCAGGCCCCCCAGGCAGGGGACCCTTTTGGTTCTGGGGGGGGTCCCTCAGATGGGGGAGCCCTTTGGGTTCTCGGTCCCTAATTTACAGGGGGAGGAAAGAAAGTGAGAGAAAAAATTACAGCAAGCAGAGAACGAGGAAAACTATGGTACTAATGATAAGGTGGAAAAGAGGAAAGAAAAAGGGGGGGAGGCAGGAGAAATGCTGAGGACATGAAGTGCCACCCCAAAAAAGAGGAATGACCTTGACCGCTCCTGTCTTATTTTCCTCATGGATCAGTCCCATGTAAAAACATCCCAGCCCTCCAACATACAGTCCCATGTAAAACCATCCCTGCCTTTCAAAACACAGTCCCATGTAAAACCATCCCTGCCCTCCAAAATACAGTCCCATGTAAACCCATCCCAGCCCTCCAACATACAGTCCCATGTAAAACCATCACTCTTCTCCACAATACTGTCCCATGTAAAACCATCACTCTTCTCCAAAATACTGTCCCATGTAAAACCAGTCTAGCCCTCCAATATACAGTCCCATGTAAAACCATCCCAGCCCTCCAATATGCAGTTCCATGTAAAAACATCCCTCCCCATCAATATAGAGTCCCATGTAAAAACATCCCTCTCCAACAATATACAGTCCCACGTAAACCATCTCCCTTCCTTCCAACATACAGTCCCACGTAAAACCATCTCCCTTCCCTCTAATATACTGTCCCACGTAAAACCATCTCCCTTCCCTCCAATCTACAGTCCCACGTAAAACCATCCCTACACTCCAACAATATACAGTCCCATGTAAAACCATTCATCCCCTCCAATATACAGTCCCAGGTAAAACCCTCCCTCCCCTCCAATACACAGTCCCATGTAAAAACATGCCTCCCCATCAATATAGAGTCCCATGTAAAAACATCCCTCTCCAACAATATACAGTCCCATGTAAAACCATCCCTCCCTTCCCAATATCCCGCCCCAGGAAAAACCCTTTCCCTCCCCTCAATTTACAGCCCCTTTTAAAACCCCTCCCTCCCCCCCTTATACAGCCCCCATTTTTAAAACCCTCCCCCTCCAATTTTCGTCCCATGTAAAACCCCCCCTTCCCCCAAATAATACAGCCCTATGAAAAACCACCCCTTCCCCCTTTTATACAATCCCAGTAGAAAACACCCCTTTTCCATCCAATACACAGTCCAGAAAAAACATCCCCCCTTTCAAAACACAGCCCCATGTAAAAAACCCCTCCTTTAAAATATAATCCCATGTAAAAACATCCTCATCATATAAGTCCTGAAAAATACCAAAGTTCTTTGTTTTCCCTGTACCCCTTTCCTGTATTTCGGGGAACCCCCGCTCTTTAGTACTATCCTTTTCCCCCTAGTGCCCTGCTCTTCCCTGATGCCCCCTTCCCCATGACATAACATACCGCGAAACAGGATTGTGAGTGAAGTTGGATAGGTTTAAAAAGGGGTCAGCGAGTGCAGAGATTGTATGGGGGTTTGTCGTCAGAGTAGAGGGACTTCTTTTAGCCCTGTCCCCAACGGTGAGAACTTCCCTTTCCCTTTAATCAGAGGAATCAAAATAAAAAGGGCCCCGGGGGGGAGCCAATGTGTGACCCGCCCCTTACTGCTGCAATCCCAAGGAATTTTGGAGGATAGGGGGGTTCTTATCACTTAGCGAAAAGTATTACCCCAAATCCAAAAAGGGGGGAGCGGGGGAAACCCGAAAAGAGTACAAATCCCCCCGCAACCCCTTTGTTGCGTTCCCCCCCATTTTATTAGTAACTGGCCGCTCTGCATGGGGGGGGGTAAAAATCATCTGGGGCCACAGTGTGAGGAGCCCCCCCCCCCCACCTTGTTTTCCTGTCCTGGGGGGTTTCTAGGCGGGCTCTCGCGGGTTTTGGGCCCTTTGTCTCGGGGGGTATTTTTCCTGCTGGATTCCTTGGTTTTTTCGGGGAGGTCACAGGGGGAAACCCTTTTGCTGCCCCCCCAACCTGTGAGGTCTGTGTCCCCCCCCCCCTGTTTTATGCACTTCATCATGTTTTTTGCGACAGACACTTTTATTTCCTCCCCCCGGCTCCTTTCCCCCCTCTCATGGGCACCCCGGGGGGGTGGAGGTGCCCTTTAGATTTTTAAAAACCCCTTTTAATGCTCAATGATGTAAAAATACCCACCAGGGAAAGGGGGTAAGGTGTCTGTATTTTTGGTCACTCGCTGCAGTATATCCCCGTTAAATAGAAGGGGTTTCAGGGGTCGGGGTTTGGGTTACTCATAGACTAAAAACCCCATCAGGGAGGTTCTGAGGCCAAAATTTTTGGTCACTCGCTGACATGTACCCCCATGAGGGATGTGGAAAGGGGCTCTGGAGTTTGGCCCCTTTACTGATCTAAAACCCTTTCATGAAGGGAAAGGGGGTCTGGAGTTTTGGTCACTCTCTAAATGTATACGGGCCATCATAGTAGTGGGGGGGTCGGGAGTTTGGGGGTTCACCTCTGATTTTTACAGCCATCAGGGAAAGGTAGTGGGGTTTCTGGGGGTTTGGCACCCTGATGTAAAAACTCCCCAATGGGATGTGGGGGGGGTTGGGGAGCTTGGCCCCACTCACGGATGTAATCCCCAAAAATGGAGGTGGGGAAAAGGGGCTGGAGTTTGGTTCACTCACTGATGAAATACCCATCAAAAAAGTGGAAAGGGGGTCTGGACCCTTGGCCCACTCGCGGGCTGTATTTTCCCCATCATGGAGGGCAAAATTGGTTGGATTTTGGGGTCACCATTGGTGTGAAACAGCCATCATGGAGGAGGAAAGGGGGTCGGGAAAGGCTTGGTCACTCGCTGATATATATATACCCATAAAGGAGGGGAAAGGGGGTCGGGGAGTTTGGGGTTCTCGCTGCCCATGAAATCCCCATAAAGGGGTGGGGGAAGGCCCTGGAGCTTGATAAATTCGCTAAAGTGTATACCCTTCATGGAGGTGGTAAGGGCTTGGGCTTGGTCAATAATAAGGGTAAAAAGCATCATGGAGGTGGTAAAAGGTCGGGGTTTGGTCACTTGCGGGCTGTTTATACCCTCATAAAGGGTTGTTTAAGGGGTTTTGGGGTATGTTGGTCACTCTTGATGAAATACCCCATCATGGGGTAAAAGGGGTTTCGGGATTTTGGGAAAAAGTGATGTTTTTTACCCAACCTAAAGGGGGAAAAGGGGGGGTCTGGAGCTTGGTAAATTTGTTTTACGTATTCCCCAAATTTTTAAGGGGGTAAGGGGGTTGGAGTTTGGTCACTGGCTGACGTATACCCCCATCCGGGGGTTTGGTAAGTGGTCGAAGTTGGTCACTGCTGAGGGTAAAACACACATCAGGGAAAGGTGGGGGGGGGGTTTGGAGTTTGGTCACTGGCTGAATATACCCCCATCATGGAGGGGTGAGGGGTCTGGACTTGGTAAAAACTGGCTGCGTAAAAACCCCATCATAGGGGTTTTGGAGGGGGTCGGGGAACTTGGCCCACGGGCTGACGTATATACCCATATGGGGGGTAAAAGGGTCTGGAGTTTTTGGTCACGGGCTGATTTTTATCCCCACTGGAGGTGGTGGGGGTTTGGGAGCTTGGCCACGGGGCTGACGTAAAATACCCTCAGGGGAGGGGGTGAGGGGTTTTGGGAGCTTGGTCACGGGCTGCCCTTATATACCCCATCCTGGAAGGGGGGAAGTGGTTGGAGTTTTGGTCACGGCTGACGAAATATCCCCATCATGGGGGGTGGGTGAGGGGTCTGGAGCTTGGTCACTGGCGCGTATACCCCCATCTTTTTTGGGGGGGAAAGGTGGTGAAGGGCCCGACTTGGTAAATGGCTGGGGTTTTACACCCATCCTGGAGGGGGTTTTAAGGGTCTGGGCTTGGTAATGGCGGGAGGGTAAAACCCCCATCCGGGAGGTGGTGGGGGGGTTTTGGAAATTTGGGTTCCACGGGTTTGACGTTTTTACCCATCATGGGGGTGGGGGAGGGGGTTTCCGGGAGCTTGGTCACTGGCTGAGGGTTACACCCATCATGGAGGGGGTAAGGGGTCGAGAGCTTGGTAAACTCTCTGATGTATAAACCCATCATGGGGGGTAGAAAGGGAAATCGGGAGCTTGGTCACCCCTCTGATGTTTAAACCCATCTTTGGAGGTAAAAGGGGATCTGGAGCTTGGTAAATTGCTGATTATATCCCCAACCTAAAGGGGGGTAAAGTGGTCTGGACCCTTGGTTTTTTCCCTGACGTATTTACCCATCCTGAATGTGGTAAGTGGTCTGGAGCTTGGTCATTTGGGATGACAAAACCCACCCATCCGGGAAAGGTGGAAAGGGGGTCGGGAGCTTTGGCCCACGGGCAACGTATACCCCCAATCGGGAAAGGTGGTGAGGGGTCGGGATTTTGGGTTTCACGGTTTGAGGGTGTAAACCCATAAAGGGAGGGGGTTTGGGGGGTTTTTCTGGAGTTGGGTTTAAAACTGGCTGACGTATATACCCTCTTTGGGGTTTGGTGAGGGGCCCTGGGCATGGGTCACTGGCTGACTATATCCCCTCAGGGAAAGGTGGTGGGGGGTTTTGGGAGTTTGGTTCAGGGGCTGACTTTAAAAATACCCATCATGGAGGTGGTGAGGGGTCTGGACTTGGTCACTGGCTGACGTTTTTAAAACCCATCATGGAGGTGGTGAGGAGCCCTGGAGCTTGGTCCTGGCTGATGAAATCCCCATCATGGAGGTGGGTGGGGCTTTGGGAGTTTGGGCCCACTGGCTACCAAATTATACCCATCATGGAGGGGGGTTTGAGCGGTCTGGAGTTTTGGTCACGGGCTGAGTATATCCCCCATCATGGAGGTGGTGGGGGGTTTGGAGTTTGGGTCACTGGTTTGATATATCCCCACCCTGGAGGGTGGTGGGGGGGTCTGGAGCTTGGTCATGGCGGGGCTATACCCCCAAATCTGGAGGTGGTGAGGGGTCTGGAACTTGGGGTCACGGGCTGACTTAAATCCCCAAACATGGAGGGGGTGGGGGGCCGGGGATCTTGGTCACGGGCTGAGTATATCCCCAATCATGGAGGGGGGTTTAGGGGGTCTGGGTTGGTCACGGTGACGATTACCCCTTTGGGGGGTGGTGTGGGGTCTGGAGCTTGGTCACTCGCTGACGTATATACCCATCACGGAGGGGGTGAGGGGTCTGGAGCTTGGTCACTCGCTGACGTATATACCCATCACGGAGGGGGTGAGGGGTCTGGAGCTTGGTCACTCGCTGACGTATATACCCATCACGGAGGGGGTGAGGGTCTGGAGCTTGGTCACTTCGCTGACGTATATACCCATCACGGAGGGGTGAGGGGTCTGGTGCTTGGTCACTCGCTGACGTTTATACCCATCACGGAGGGGTGAGGGGTCTGGATCTTGGTCACTCGCTGACGTAATATACCCATCACGGAGGGGGTGAGGGGTCTGGAGCTTGGTCACTCGCTGACGTATATACCCATCACGGAGGTGGTGAGGGGTCTGGAGCTTGGTCAATAGCTGAAGTAAAAACCCATCACGGAGGTGGTGAGGGGTCTGGAGCTTGGTCAACATCGCTGACGTGATATACCCATCACGGAGGTGGTGAGGGGTCTGGAGCTTGGTCCCTCGCTGACGTATATACCCATCACGGAGGTGGTGAGGGGTCTGGAGCTTGGTCCCTCGCTGACGTATATACCCATCACGGAGGTGGTGAGGGGTCTGGCGATTGGTCCCTCGCAGACGCGGATACCCATCATGGAGGTGGTGAGGGTTCTGGAGATTAGTCTCTTGCAGACATGTATACCCATCATGGAGGTGGTGAGGGTTCTGGAGATTGGTCACTCGCTGACGTACATACCCTTCACGGAGGTGGTGAGGGGTCTGGAGCTTGGTCACTCGCTGACGTACATACCCATCACGGAGGTGGTGAGGGGTATGGAGAATGGTCACACGCTGACGTACATACCCATCACGAGGGGTGAGGGTCTGGAGCTTGGTCACTCGCTGACGTACATACCCATCACGGAGGTGGTGAGGGGTCTGGAGCTTGGTCACTCGCTGACGTACATACCCATCACGGAGGGGGTGAGGGGTCTGGAGCTTGGTCACTCGCTGACGTACATACCCATCACGGAGGGGGTGAGGGGTCTGGAGCTTGGTCACTCGCTGACGTACATACCCATCATGAAGGTGTTGAGGGGTCTGGAGCTTGGTACACTATCGCTGACGTACATACCCATCACGGAGGGGGTGAGGGGTCCTGGAGCTTGGTCACCATCGCTGACGTACATACCCATCACGGAGGCTGTGAGGGGGCTGGAGCTTGGTCACTCGCTGACGTATATACCCATCACGGAGGTGGTGAGGGGTCTGGAGCTTGGTCACTCGCTGACGTATATACCCATCACGGAGGTGGTGAGGGGTCTGGAGCTTGGTCACTCGCTGACGTATATACCCATCACGGAGGTGGTGAGGGGTCTGGAGCTTGGTCACTCGCTGACGTATATACCCATCACGGAGGGGGGGTGAGGGGTCTGGAGCTTGGTCACTCGCTGACGTGTATACCCATCACGGAGGTGGTGTGGGGTCTGGAGCTTGGCAACTCGCTGACGTATATACCCATCACTGAGGTGGTAAGGGGTCTGGAGCTCGGTCCACGCTGACGTATATACCCATCACGGAGGTGGTAGAGGGGTTCTGGAGCTCGGTCCCTCGCTGACGTATATACCCCATCACGGTAGGTGGTGAGGGGTCTGGAGCTCGGTCCCCCTGGCTGACGTATATACCCATCATGGAGGTGGTGAGAGGTCTGGAGCTCGGTCACTGGCTGACGTATATACCCATCAGGGAGGTGGTGAGCGGGTCTGGAGCTCGGTCACTGGCTGACGTATATACCCATCACGGAGGTGGTGACGGGTCTGGAGCTCGGTCACTCGCTGACGTATATACCCATCACGGAGGTGGTGACGGGTCTGGAGCTTGGTCACTCGCTGACGTATATACCCATCACGGCGGTGGTGACGGGGCTGGAGCTTGGTCACTCGCTGACGTATATACCCATCACGGAGGTGGTGAGGGGTCTGGAGTTTGGTCACTCGCTGACGTATATACCAATCACGGAGGTGGTGACGGGTCTGGAGCTTGGTCACTCGCTGACGTTTATACCCATCACGGAGGTGGTGACGGGTCTGGAGCTTGGTCACTCGCTGATGTATATACCCATCATGGAGGTGGTAAGCGGTCTGGAGCTTGGTCACTCGCTGACGTATATACCCATCATGGAGGTGGTGAGGGGTCTGGAGCTTGGTCACTCGCTGACGTATATACCCATCATGGAGGTGGTGAGGGGTCTGGAGCTTGGTCACTCGCTGACGTATATACCCATCATGGAGGTGGTGAGGGGTCTGGAGCTTGGTCACTCGCTGAGGTATATTCCCATCATGGAGGTGGTGAGGGGTCTGGAGCTAGGTCATTCCCTGAGGTATATACCCATCATGGAGGTGCTGAGGAGTCTGGAGCTGGTCACTTCGCTGACGTATATACCCACACGGAGGTGGTGAGGGGTCTGGAGCTTGGTCACTCGCTGATATATATAACCATCACGGAGGTGGTGGGGGGTTTCTGGAGCTTGGTCACTCGCTGACGTTATAACCCATCCGGAGGTGGTGAGGGGTCTGGAGCTTGGGGTCACTCGCTGCCCGTATATACCTATCACGGAGGTGGTGAGGGGTCTGGAGCTTGGTCACTCGCTGACGTTTATACCCATCACGGAGGTGGTGACGGGTCTGGAGCCTGGTCACTTTTTGAGCCTGCTCCATACGAGGCAGATAACAGCTGCCAGTCAGGTTCTGATCTACATCATTCAACCATTTAGTAAATGCTACTTTACTGGCTCGATGTTTAGCATTCTACAGCATGGTGGCTCAGTGATTAGCACAGTGCAGCATGGCGGCTCAGTGGTTAGCATAGTACAGTATTGTGGCTCAGTGGTCAGCAAAGTTCAGAATGGCGGCTCAGTGGTTAGCATAGTACAGTATTGTGGCTCAGTGGTCAGCAAAGTTCAGAATGGCGGCTTAGTGGTTAGCACACTGCAGCATGGTGGCTCAGTGGTTCACACAGTACAGCATGGTAGCTCCGTGGTTAGCACTCCTGGAAGTGTTTTTTTTTTTTTTTTTTTTTACAGCAGTCACTGTGCAGTCTAAATTACATGGTAACTTTTCTCATAAAGTCACTATATTTACAGCGATACCAAATTTATATATTTTTTTAATTTTTTACTGCTTTTACACAATAAAACCACTTTTATTTAGAAAAGAAAACACATTTTTTGCATCGCCGTGGTTTCTGTGTTCGGACCTTTGTAGGGGCTTGTTTTTTGTGGGATAAAATGGTATTTTTATTGGTGGCGTATTTGGAGGCATGACTGTTTGATCGCCTTTCAATCCATTTTTGGGAGGCAGGATAAAGAAATTTGGCAATCCTGGTAGTGTTTTTTTATATTTCACAGTGCTCACCATGCATTTTACATGACATATTAGTTTCTGCTGGGTCCAACGATTATGGCACAGTGTAAAAAAGAGTTTTTATTGTCTAAAACAATATTTATGCATCATTCTCTTCTGAGTGCCATAACTTTTTTACATTTTCTGTATACAGGGCTGTGTAAGGGATTTTTTTCGCGGGTCAGACTGATGTTTTCGTTGGTACCATTTTTGAGTTCCTATGACTTTTTGATCACTTTTCTTTACATTTTATGTGCAGCGGGATGAACAAATATCACAATTCTGCTATGGTTTTTGGAATTTTTTTAATGTCATTCATGGTTAAATAATCTGACAGATTTTTAGGTTAGGTTGTTACACACGTGACGATACCAAATATGTGCACTATTTTATTTTTGATCTTTTTTGTGGTGATTTGGTATTTGTCATTTGTATTTTTTCTTTTTTTCACTAGTCCCACTTTGGGACTGTCCTCAGTGGTCATGAGATCGCTGGTATAATACATGGCAGCTTGTCTATTGTATTATACCAACTCCTATTCATCCTGACAGACTCCACCGCTGGGCACAGCCTGACAGGACTACATCACAGGCGTCCCGAAGGTCATTGTCTGACCACTGGTTGCCATGACAATCACTGGAACCCTGAAGTCTTGTCTCAGAGGTTCCGAAGGAGGATGGTTCTCCCTGAATCTGTCACACTCTCCATATGCTGTGATCCCTATTGACCGCAGCAACTAGGGGGTTAAACGGTCAGGAATGGAGTTATCTCTGCTCCCACCGGCAAAATGCAGGGAGCCCCTGTCAATCCCCCGCCAGACTCCTGCATCGACATTGCGGACACAGCTCCTGCGCCCACACGATCCATGATGTTCCTGTACGTCAAGGAGCGCTAAGGAGTTAAAGATTAAGTGATTTACAGGGATCCTTTCTATAACAGTGATTTGCCCCTTAGATCAGGATCTGTAAAACATTTTGGACCTTTTGGGAATACAAGATATAAAATATGTTGTAAATTTTGGGAAAAATACGGGGGCATTTTATTAATGTGAAAATTTAAAAACAGAGAGTCCTGTGTCTGGTTGTCGGCCTGAATGGGATGTGCCTCATATGGATTCACAATGCTCATTGCTTCCAATGATTCCCATATCTAATATCTTTGAAGAGACAGGGGTGATATATTTATATGGGACTGTATGTTGGAGGGAGCTCAAAGGAGAATAGGACTGTGAGAGAAATACAAGTCTCTGAATGGAAAAAGATTTATAATGTTATGTTTGATAAATTATCCGGTGTCTACTTTATGTAATAGAAATGATGATAATATGAGGAGTTATGAAATATTGTGATGTTTGTTCTTGTCCCTGTACACAATATATAGTAGAGGAGCTGGATGACTACTGAACTGGTCATAATACAGTATAAGGTAAATCAATAGACAAGTCCCATTCATTATATGCTCTGGTCAGTCAGGTGGAATTCATTATTAGTGATCCAGTAGGAGATATCAAACCAGAGAGATGTCCCCGTCCTCTATATTCCCAGGATGGTCCAGAGGAAGAGCAGAACCTCCCACTGGATGATCAGGTAGATGAAGCTGAGATTCCTGGAAATCCTCTATAGATTGATGTAATAAAGCTTCTCCTAATCTCCTCCAGCAGCAGTGGAGTATACGTCGTATCTCATTTTGGTATTGTTGGGAGTGGCTACAAAAGGTTTCTGGTTCCATAAAAGATTGTGTAACCTTCCTCCTGGTTGGACTTGCACTTGAAAATGAAGAGTCAATGTGGATGAATGTAAAGTTCTACAATGTAAATCTTCCACTAAATAACAGCACGATGCCAGTCAGCTGTCTCTAAGGCTACAGAATACTGTCAGGGACTCACCAGTTATGGACATAATCTTTCTGCTTTACAAGACATTAGTGCAGCCTCATCTAGAATATGAAGGGCAGTTTTGGACACCAGGGATGAAATCATCTGAAGAGGAGAAACCACAGTAATGAGATGTGTAAAAGCTGTGACATTACTAAATAATGGGAATGAGCAGCTTCTACTTCAGGATAGATCCTTCCATGTGGCCACAACACATTGTTCTGTACAATCCTTGGGGGAATGTTGGTCCTGTCTGATCAGCCACTTAGGAGACCCTTCTTCTTTAGTACAGATTGGTTCCTGCCTTCTGGGGGGTTTGACCTTCACCTGAATGTAGGATAAACTCTGCTCCTTGTTGCTTTGTCTCAGGTCCTTAATATGGAATCCTTGCAGGAAAGGTCCAGAAGAGCGATGAGTGGACGGGAAAACCCTGAATCAGTGTCAGTGACTGGTAAGAACCTTCCAGAAATCTTCTCTTTTATTATGTCCTTATAAATCACAGACACCATTTCCTTCCAACATTATTCCTGCTTCCAATGGAGGAGATGTACAATATATCACATAGATCCTGCTGATCTGTTTCCACTATATTCATGGTCCTGGTACAATGTGACCCCAAATGGCTACAAACCCCTCTGTACAGATACAATTACAGTCACAGAACTGGAGAGCAGATACAGATTCAGAGTGACGGCTGCAGGATCACATAAGAGAGAACCTTCCCCATAGGAACTTACATTGTAAAGCCATTACATTGTAATGAACCAAAACTTCACTTTTAATTATCGCTGTTAAAAACTACATAAACAAGATGTATCAAAAATCACACAACATAAAGGGACCCATCAAAAAAAAAATTTTAAATAAAAATCCCTGTTGGTCACAAGAAAAGTATAGAACCTGTAATACCCTAGTCTGTCTGTACCCCTAGGAATAGTACTCCGCAGGAGCAGCGTCCCGAAAAGGACGGTCCCGCACTAAGGACTCCTCAGCTAAATGTCCCTACAAACAAGGATTACACATATAAGGAGACCAATCACCAACAATCAAAGAGTACATATACTAACCTCTGTAGACAGGATCATAAACCAACAAAAGTAATTTACAAAAAGATCCCATCTACTGCACCCAAAAGCGTTTCCCTCTGTAGACGCAGAGTTCATCAGTGGGTATAGCAGAAATACATGAGGTCGGAGGTTAGTGTATCCTCCATGAGAGAAATGCCCCTCACTTGTGACCCACCTGCTCAATATAAGAGTCCACCTTAAATACAAGTATAAACTCCACCTCCAAAAATCTTAACCAATAGGAGGGTAAAACTATTCTGGATAACCAATACAGAGCCTCTGTCGGTGTGTAAACATAGTACGCCAATAAAGTCCATTACCTTGTGGAGAGCGAACCATAGAGATGCCTCCTTCTTTACCTCTTCTTTTGGTTCCTTTTAGAACAATCTCTGTTATTGGTAGTTTGCAAAGTGAAGTATTGGATAAGTGATTTACTTATTTTTTGGTTACTATACTATTCTAGTGGATAACGACACCTATTAGCACATTGCACCTGTTTGTGGTGAAAACATTATGTATAGTACGTCCAATAGGCCTATATATTGGACTAATTTGCTTTTTTTCACCCTTTTGTGTCGGTTGCATCGTATCCTATGGGAGTATGAATTTAATTTTTTCAGAATAGGGCTTTCCTTGATGTCCAATGGACCAAGCCTAAGGGACTAGTGAGGTCAGTGAGCCACTGAGGATTTTGGAGTCCATATACTGACTTTATTAGGGTTTTAGGTTCTGTGAAGCAGTCTTTAGGAGGTATGAGTGCCATGCTCATGCTACGAATGTATTAGGAAATGTATCATCATAGTTTTGGAAGAGCACTAATGTAATCTGTTTGGGTAGAGTGTACTTGGCCTAGAAAATGCTGAGGAACATTGTAAAATCTGTGGAATAAGGACTATAAACATGAGGTTTAGGTTCCTGGTGTCTGTACTAAGAGGGGAACTGTTATATGTATTAAATTAAAGGATATCGACAATCACTATTTGCTTCAATGTATGTAAAATGGAAAGGAAAACAACCATGGAAACATCTAGTTCTGCATAGGAGCTGTGGACCCAGAACAGTAAAACATTAATGATAAAGACTATTTACAAGGTTCCGTCCTCTCTCATGTCACCTGCATTGGAGCTCTGTATAGAATGACCGTGAAGGTGGACAGAGCCTCTAATCCCAGTGATGGACAGACCATTATTTCTGGGGCAATGGTGCCAATATTCACATTGTGGTCAGAAAGTGAGCATGGAAACTATAGGGCTGTAGGTTTCTCCTCTATTGTGGGTGAAATATGTGAAGGTTTTCTATGAGAGGCCATACTGGAGTGTCTCAGTGATAATAAACTTATAACACAGCAGCAGGATGGCTTTATGAGGGATCAGTCCTATCTGAGCAGCTTCTATGAGGAGGGAAAATCCAGAACAGAAAGAAGCACAAAGGGCCACATGTATGAAAATGGTTTAGGTCTAAAACTCACTTTTTGCCCATAGGTTACTAGAGTTTTAGACCTCATCCGTTTTCATACATGTGGCCCAAAGTGTTTGCTAATAGATCCTCCTAAAAAAGCATTTTTGGAGCTAGAGCTGAGGGCAGAGTTAATAGATGGATGTGTATGTACCACGTTCTATAGGAAACCCAACCGTGACAACATTATTTATAGTATAATGACTCTCCAATATTTACCATATAAAGATTTTTATTCCAAAAAATATATTATAAATGCAAAAAGTACAGCTATCACAACTCAAACAACCTTAAAGACATTTAAAAACACAAAATACCTCCCAATACATATATTGGTGACACATCCCTCACCCAAAGTTAACAAACAGTAAATTGGAAACACACATAATAAATATACACATAACAGATCAAGTGATCAAAAAATACAAAAATGCACCAAACCAAAAAATCATGATAAAAATACAAAAACATATATTTCAGTTCATTACCATAAGTGGTGGACATGTCACCAAGGAGGGTATTAGCCCCGATGCGCGTTTCACCGCCAGCTTTCTCAAGAGGCTAAATGCAGTACACAAAATGATCCTTTTAATGCACAATAACAAACACCCCGTGTTTTTTTTGGGCCAATAGAAAAAAATCTACTAATGATACTCCACCAGCACCTGCAAGAGCCAGAGACTGCATGGATGTCAGTGTCGGGAAGCAGCGATGTGTGCAAATCATCCCACATCCACCACAGGATCGCAAAGATCGCGCATTAAACATATTGGTATGTTACTGGTAACTTCCACCCACCGCGGACAAACAAAGCAGCAATCACAGATGTTTAGCTTCACATGCCTGCAGCAACTACATTCATCACAGAGAAAGAGTGCTCCACCCTCCTTGGGCAG
The DNA here is from genome assembly GCA_025379985.1 of Phyllomedusa bahiana. Taxonomy (NCBI): domain Eukaryota; kingdom Metazoa; phylum Chordata; class Amphibia; order Anura; family Hylidae; genus Phyllomedusa; species Phyllomedusa bahiana. Next base: position 40,521 of record JAODAL010006886.1, on the reverse strand, counting down.
GGTGTGTTGTTGCTCTCACCTCTCTATGACACAGTGTCTCACCCGAATCTTCGTATCAGCTCGCCAGGAATGCAGGAAAGGTGGTTCATCTTCTGCCAGGGGTCGTTTCGGGACACCCCTGTCTAAGCTCACTACACACTCCCAGAATTGGGGACAAAAATCTTTGCAGATTTATTTCAATAGATTAATAGGTGATCTATGGCTTGGAGAATTGCAAACATGAAAATAGAGTGAAACACATAACATATCAAAACATTGATAACTAAGTACAAAATACTCCCCCCCCCCTACTGGTAGAGTTACAGTTCGGTATCTTTTACATGGTGGCCTACCCAGGTAATCCCACAGTAATATACCGTCAGCTAAACTCTCCTAACGGAACCCAGTGAGAGTGCACTCAACCTGGCTGCCACGGCTCCGTGTCAGTTAAACCGCTGGGCCCAGTTGCCGCGGTCGTTGGCGCTCTTTTGCTAATGTTGGTGTAATTGGAGATCTCAGCAATCACAGAACAGTCCACAACACAAATGTACAACTTCTGATCAAACAAGTCCTGCCAGCGTCTACTCACTCTTCATATCTGCACTGCAATGGACTCCATCCTGCTGCGGTCACATTCAGGCGCTGGGTGCCCAGGCAGGGGAGGCAGGATTCTCCTGGGTGGAAAGCTTGGGCTCTGCAGCTGACTGGCGGCCCACAGACTAGCCACTCTCCTCTCAGGGCACACTGGGGAAATCTCAGCCCCTCTCCCTGAGCCCTCTCTCCTCTGTGGTCTCCACACTTCTGCCTCTTCCAAGCCCTCTCTTCCATTGATGTTCCCAAACCAGGGCTGCTAGGTAGTGAAGCCCAATGCATGTCTGGGAAAGAAGAGTGAATGCCTCTGTCTATAGAATCCACTGTATGTATTGCTTCCCTTTGAGGGGTTACATAAGATTAAAGAAAAGGGGTTATTTTCAAACATTATTACAAGTAGGAACTGAAAAACCAAAAAAACAAAAACAAACAGCAATCTCTGCTACAAAAATAAAAACATCCTAATGAAATTATCCTTACTACTATGTAGAGCAGGGACTTCCATCAAGATAAGAGTGTTCTTCAAAAATCTCCCAGTTGTGAGACAGGATCCTATATTGTTAAAAATTATAGATAAAGGCATCAATGTGTCCAAAGGAGATGTAACACCATAGGGAACGATACTTTACAAGTCAAAGCTTGGTTATATAATAAAGGATTTTTTCCCATATGCCAGTAAACTAAAAAAATCTGTTTTTCTCTAATAGCATAAGACAAAAACAACATAACATACCCTCCTATCAGCTGTGAAGCACATCGTGCAGTCTATGCTATTAAATATGTAATAAGTTATACATAGGCAGGACCATCCGTAAAATTAAACCGCGCACAGCAGAACATATAACAGGTATTAGGAACAAGCAATCCCAATTATTTGGATTTACACCCCATTTCATGGCGTCATATCCCGGCTCCCAGAAGTCTTCTCAATGTTTTGGAATAGATCAGGTGGAGAGACCTGGAAGAGGAGACTTGCTTAAATGTGAGACTCTGAGAAGCCTTCTGTATAATGGAGCTCAAAACGCGTCTACTGCAAAGTGTGAATCACAGAGGAGATTTGACTTCTATTTACTAACGGTATTTACTATAAGTTAAATCATGTATGTTCTGTGCTATTGGACTCTAATCAGTGCTTTAGAGTAATCAGATGTATCTTTAGCTCTAGTTTTCCTTTCCTGTATAATCATTTGTTTGAGGCCCTTATAGGGTTAATTATGGACTCTGTTCCCAAGACGAAAAATATGTAGGGACTAGTGATGAGAGATCTATATCCACTATTGTTATCGATTTGATAGTCGATATCGACAATAATCATGACGATAGCTGATAGTCGATCATCTGCCGATGCCCATTAAAGTCTATGGGAGAGGAACACCAGCTTCATTCTTAAACCCAAACAGCTGAGGAGAAGCTGGAATTAACATCCACAACAGTAAAATGGATACGTGCTACATCTTAGGCACGACAATTAGGCAACAAGAGTCACAGAAAATATTCATAGGCTAAAATAATGCATTATGTTCAGTGGCTAACCGAAAACATGAAGACGGCGTAGCCACAGCAGGTACAGCGGTACCAGCAGCTACAGGGCCTCTTTCACACAAAACAAGACACCGGTATTGGAAATGACACATGGTAACTGGCAGGAGCCCCCTATCAATTTTGGCACCAGGGACCAACAACTTGTCATATATGTGTTGCTGGTGGCAGCAAGAACGTCCCAACAGGGAATGCCAAGGTTCAGCTTGCAGGAAGACAGGGCCATCTATTAACCGTTTCATGGCCACATGCAGCTAAATCAAGTGGGGCGCCCACCCATTACTACTTCCTATGTTTAACATTATACAGGGCACCTTTTTGATTCCGGCTTCTGGCAGGAATACTTCCCTATTGCCACCCCTGGCATCCATTTTAAAGTAGCCTGACCTCAAAACCACCAAAAAATGCCTGTATGGACCCTCAGAATAAAAATTCCCAACAACAAATTGACTATTTTAAAAAAAACTACTTTTCCAATTCTGTTGCTATGGCTACCTGACATTCTACTGCTGGCACGTTGCTGACATTGTTCCACCGTGACATTCCTGCATTCTACTGTCAAGTGGGTTGAAGGAAATTGCTGAATTTTTGGATTTGGAATGTGGATCAAGGAGGGTGGACGTCCAGTAACCGCTCTTCATGTTGATGGCCTTGAAGTGCGGCAAATAAGCTTTTTGTCACTAAGACCTTTACTATTGGTTTCTTTTACAGCGGCATGCCCCAAAACCAGCAAAGATGCCCTTCATGGACCATCAGATTAAAAAGTGCCAGAAGAAAGTAGTATTTGAACCATTATTTTAGTTGAACTGACATTGACTATCCCTGTCCTGGGCCGCAGCATGAGCTCCAAACGCGCACAGGTGCCCTTATGGACCATCAGCAGAAAACTTTGCAATAACAAATAAACTCTTTTAAAAAAACAACTTTTTGAATGCTGCTGCTGCTACAGCTACTTGCTATTCTACTGCTGACACGTTGGTGACGTTGTTCCACTGTGACATTAGAACGTGAAGCAAACTAAACAGATGTCCCCAGTAGGTTAACGAGGCCTGTCTGAAAATCCTGCATTCTGCTGTCAAGTGGGTTGAAGGAAATTACTCATCAACGAGGGTGAAGCTATGAACGTGGATCACGGAGGTCCAGGTGGCAGGACTGGACATAGAGTGGGTGCGGTGAGAGCCAGAGCTGGCGTCCATCTATTAACATGGCAAAAAATGACCCTATGATGCAGCAACGAAAACAGTCGGGCGAAAGCAGAGTGCGGAAGTGTGAGCTAAGACCTCCAGCCTTCCTCAGTACAAAGTCAAGAACTGGGTAGCGCTTTAAAAATTTCAACCTCTATGAGAGCACTTGCCCCTCCGTTTGAGTGCAGACCTTCACTTGGAAATGCTGGTGGTTGACGCCCTTTTTCTTGGCGTTCTCTTTCTCATTTTACTCAACATGTTGGAGGAAATTGTCTCTGTTCTTGGGGTGGTGAATGTGCTCCATACTCCATGTCCTCTGAATAACCTACATCTGTTCAAGTATTCCTGTACCTCCCTTGCAAAATTCAGAGGAATATTTTTATCAGCTATTTTGTAAATGCAAGTTTTTTAGTAGTTTAATTCTAGAAAACACATTTTTAAAATAGGATGGAATCCCACCACGTCTTTTATTCTCAGTTTTTCAATTGTATTAAAGGGTTGTCACACTACAGGGATTGCTTTTTATTTTAAACTTCTTGCAAAAACAAGTCCCTTTATAATATGTGTCCATTAACAGTGTCCTACCTATTGCTGTTTTTGACCCCAAAAATTCAAAACATGACCCTTCGACCACCGTTGACAATTAAGAAGAACAAATGCCTGTTAGAAACCAAATTTTTTTACAATAGGACCTGTGGTATAGCTGTATTTCACAGCCCAAAAATTAAAAAAAAATGGCTACTCAGCCACTGTTAAAAATTGTGAGGAAGAAATGCCACCAGCAAAATGACCTTTTGGGCACTCAGAATAAAAATTGCAGTAAGAAATTATCATTTAAAAAAAAAAAAATTTCAAGAGGACCATTTCTTTTGGAAGAGGAATGCGAGGTAGACCGGCAACTAATCGGTGACCTCAGCAACTAGGGCCACAACCTCATCAGAGATCCACGCCCGATTCATCTTGATGAAAGTCAAATGATCCACATTATCAGTGGAAAGCCGGATGCGTTAGTCTGTAATGACTCCTCCAGCTGTGCTGAAGGTCCGCTCAGATAGGACGCTGGCTGCTGGGCAGGACAACACCTCTATGGCATGGTGAGCGAGCTTGGGCCATTCATCCATTTTGGATACCCAGAAGTCGATTGGTCTGGAACATATCCAAAAACATCGGTGTTGAGACGCAGATAGTCATGCACCATGATCTTAAGCCGGTCTCTGTGTGTCGTATGTGTGCCCTGCATTACAGGCGTTGCTGAGGTGGTAAATAAGGATTACCAGAGGTCTCCCATTAGGCTTCTGCCACAATGCCTGCTGCTGCCGCTACGGCTGCTTGCCACTCTGCTGCTTTCAAGTTGCTGACGTTGTTCCACCATGACATTAGAAGATTGTGAAGAGGATGCAACAGAAGTCTCCAGATGATCAATCAGCACGCTCAAAATTCCTGAATTCTGCTCTCAATTTTGGTGGGTGGAAGGAAAGTGCTGAGTTTCGCTTTGTAATGGGGATCGAGGAGGGTGGCCCCCCAGTAACTGTTGTTCATTTTGATGGCCTTAATGTGAGGATCATGTTGGAGGAAATGGAGCATCCAAGCACTCATGTGAGAGATGGAGCCTTGATTTCCCAAGCCTCTAGGGTCGAGGGGCACTAGTGATATTCCTTGTCTTCCGCCTGCTCCTCAAATCAATGCCAACCTCTTTCGATGACAGGGACATCTGTACCATCATTGTTCAGCAATACATCATCCTCCTCAGCATCAACACAGCCCTGACATGCCTGAGACGCTGTACCACGAGAGCTCAAGTGCCGCCCCGCGCCAGCCCATGGCCCTGAACCACCGCCTAACGAAGAGCGATAAAGTTGTGAAACTGTCAGGCCTTCTTGATCCGACAGAGAGTAAGGCTCTGTGTCCACCTCCTCCTCTGTCGCTGGTGGGACCTGCTGTTTCATAGTGTCCAACACTTGTTTCAGAACTAAGATCACCACAATGCTCATGTTGACAAGGGCATTGTCCGCACTGACCATTTTGGTGGCTTCTTTAAAACTCACAACGATGGTGCAGAGCTCTTTCACCTGCATCCACTCTCGGTGGCTGCTCGTCAGGCCATGTGCCACTTCGTATTGTGTAATGGCATTACGCTGCTGCCACAATCGCTGGAGCATGTGGAGGGTGGAATTCCAGCGTGTTGCCACGTCAACAATGAGACGGCTGACGGGGAGGCCAAGATAACACTGTAACGCAGCCAGCCAGGATAAAGTAGGGTGCGAACGGTGCAAGTGTGAGCTCAGACCTCGAGCCTTCCTCAGCAGGCAGTCCAGACCCAGGTAGCGCTTTAGAAATTTCTGGACAATGAGGTTTATGACATGTGCCAGGCAAGGGATGTGTTCCAGCCTACCGATCTTAAGGGCGGCCAGGAGATTTCGCCCGTTATCACACACCACCTTGCCTGGCACAAGGTTCTTGTCACCCAGCCAGCGCTCGGTCTCGTTGCGGAGAGCCGTCCACAGCTCCTGACCTGTGTTGATGGTCTCCAAGACAGATTCATTTCAACATGGCCTCCTTTCTCTGGGCATGTGATGCTACCCGTGGACCTTGGGGGAAAGAACCCCGCACCATCCCTGCAGTTTTGAAGAGCTTGCAAAGAGCCTGAGAGCCACCGTCACCTCCAGAGACATCCACACAGCTCACCCAGTGAGCTGTCACAGAGATATAGCGGCCTTGACTGTGCTTACTAGTCCATGTATCGGTGGTCAGGTGGACTTTGCCGGGCACAGATGCAGACAATGCGCTGCAGATTTTAGATGACACGTGGCTGGCCAGGGCAGGGACGGCTTTTTGGGAAAAGAAATGCCTGCTTGGCATCTGGTATTGGGGGCAGGCAAGGGTCATGACATGGCGGAACCCATCTGTGTAAACCAGATGGAAAGACAACATTTCCAAGGCCAAAAGCCTGGCAATACCAAAATTCAGGCTTTTGGCTTTGGGATGGTTTGGGATGAAGTGTTTCTTCTGCTCCCAACCCTGGTAGAGAGAAGTCTGGCTGCTAGACTGGCATCTGTACGGCGTCCAGATCAAACTGGTGGAAGGAGAAGGGTTAGACTGCATCTCTGGTGGTGCTGGTGGTACTTGGGCAACGGTGGAGACTGAAGCAGAGGCTGATCCTTGCCCTAACGCTAAGAGACATTGGCAGCAGAGGAACCCTTGGTCTTGAAAGTGGCGGAGGAGGAGGAGGCGGAGCTAGAGTGGTGTGATAGTGGTTGGAAGTCACTGCATGTGACTAGACATGTTGATGGTGGTTAAACACCTAAGATTCTTCCCTCTACTGAGGCGTTTACGGCAAAGGCGGCATATGACATTGCTGGGCGAATAAGAGGCTTGATTGAAAAAAGCCCAGGATTCAGAGGTCCTTTACCTTTTTAAAGGCGATAAGCGAGGAGCGGTGTTTCCACTGCCACCGCTGATCTTGACTGGCGGAATAATCTCAGCGGACTTCTGCGACCGCCCTCTCCCTTTTTGAGGCAGGACCCTTACTGACACTACCCCATCATCTTCCTCCTCGTCCAGTGATGAAGCGCTCGCAAGCAAATTCTGCTGAAAAGACCATGTTGGATCCGCAATGTAGTCATCATCATCAACACAAGTGAATTCGTCGTACAGACATTCTACAACCTGCAGCTGCGGGTTACAAGCCACAGGCACTGCGAGGTGTTGCCGACCGCTCGGGATTTGTGCCGACTGACCAGCTTCCGTCTCCTCCTCTGATGGCATCAGCGATTAGGTGTCAGAGCAGACTAAATCATCGTCTTTGGCCTCTTGATTTTTCTAAATGCTTTCTGACCTCAACCGCATTTTGTCATCAAAGAGGTCTTCAGAAAACGGATTATCCATAGTGGTGGGTACACGAGTTGACATTTGGGCTGCCTTCGCTTCATGTTGGACGGATGCTGATGATGCTGATGACGACATTTGTGGCTGTGACTGGGAGGACGAGGAGGGGTTAGACTGCTGGATGCAGGTTGCATTAACCACTGAAGAACAGATTGGCGACGCTGTTCGTTACTGAGATTCACAGGGCCCTGACCCAGCGATGACAGGCCTGACGGTCCTGCAACCAACGATCCGCTGTCTTGCGTGTTGTCGCCAGCACTGGAAGGAGCAACTTCTCTCGTACCTCTACCTCCATGTCCTACACCCCCCTTTGTACGATTACCACCTGTAGTTCACTCCATGTTCAGAAAGATAAAAATTTAAAAGGTATTGAAGAGTTTTTCACAGTCCCTTATTGAAAAACTGTACTGCAAAGATGGCAAATCACAGGTATTCTTAAATCCCTCTAATTTCCTACAGCCAGCTACGATTAGAAACAGAATTGTTTCTTTCGAATACCTGTGAAATGAGGTCTGGTGGAAGAACCATAACACTAAATCAACCGGGTTCTCCCTTCAGACCCAGGGATTTACATGTGCCCAGTAGGACTATTAATTGATAGTTTTCAACAAACTATCGTACAAATGCACAATTAGCGCCAAACAGAGACGCACTAAGTGCAATAGAACTACTTAAATGTTATATGGATTAAATATGGCTGTTTTGGCACCACTGACAACAGGCGCAATTTACTAGGAAATATGTATAACACAATTTGCGTACAAATGAGCTCTTTGCGGCAAACAGACGCACGGACTACAATAGAACTATTTAAAAGTTATAGGGATAAGTTATGCCAGTTTTGGGAACACTGACATGCAGTGATTGCAATAGAACTGGAATAACGGGGACAATTTCACCTCCTATCAGTGGTCTGCTGGCCAAAAAAGTGGTAAAAAACCATTGCTATTTCAATTCAAGGTCACAGAATACACTGGGCTACACAATATCACCCCTCCTTTCCAAACCCTTTCCTCCTCCCCACCCCCAACCCGTGGCTGCACACACCACTCATTTTCTTTATATGTCTCTCTATATATAAGAAGTAAAATTCTCTACTCTAACTATATGAATAGCTTTACAGCTACGAGGATGGTTTTGTGTATAAGAAGAGACTGTCTCTCAGAGTCTGACTTTATTCTAACCTATAGCTAGGTGGATGGTTTCTTGTATTAGAAGAGACTATCTCTCAGAGCTGTTAGAACAGCTATTGGCTCAGATGCCGAGACGTCCTGCTGTGTAGTTACACAGTGAGAGAATGAGCTGAACAGGAACTGCAGTTGCATAGATAAAATGAGGTCACGTGATTTTTGCAGCCAATGAGATCCATACACCGCAAAGTTGTGATGTTGTACATCCTCCTCACCCCCCTCTATCCTCAGAGCTGATTGGCTGGCTGCCAAAATGACAGGAAACGCAGAAAAAGGCGCGATAGTAAATGATTATCTGTAAGATTGTCACCTAAACTATCGCGTGATCGGAAATTTCCTATAAGCTTAAAAAGCATGCCGATTTCAACTTTTATCGATAATATCACTCATCCATATTAGGGACCTTAGATTAGTTTTACTTGTTTTTTTTTTTAGTCAGATTGAATGTAAAGTGTATTTAGTTGTGATCAAGGACTCATACGAGTCATAAACGCATAAGCGTACACCAGCATTCACATATCTCTGTTTGCTGAATTTATTGCCATAATAAAGGGTTGGATTTTATCTTGCTGGATCTGAAGTTTTTTTGCTGGGAGGACTTATAGGATCTGTGTATTTTACGAGTTTTGTTGACTACAAGTTAGTGACACACGGCTTTCTCAGTTTTTGTGTGTAACAATGATAAAGAGAACCTCTTCTATTGATTTGGTTACTGTATTTGGATAGATTTTTCACATATAAATTTTAAAATATTTATTTTATTTGGGAAAAACCTGTGTTTTGTTTTCTAGGTGAAGACACAATAAAAGGCTCCCACGGAGATCCTAGATCTCCACTTTGTAAAATGGAAGAAAATCAATCAGGAGGGGACAAAACAAGAAATGGACATCAGAGAATTCACGGAGTTGAAAGACGACATTTGTGCCCAGAATGTGGACAATCCTTTAGTTACAAATCAAAACTTCTAAGACATCAGAGAATTCACACAGGAGAGAAGCCATTTGTGTGCCAGACATGTGGCAAGGGATTTAATGAAAAATCCCATCTTGTTAAACACCGGAGAATTCACACAGGAGAGAAGCCATATTCTTGCGCAGAATGTGGGAAATTTTTTAGCCAAAAACAAAATCTTGTTGTACATCAGAGAATTCACACCGGGGAGAAACCATTTTCATGTACAGAATGTGGAAGATGTTTTAATGAGAATAAAAGCTTAACTAGACATCAGAGAAGAATTCACACAGGAGATAATCTGATTTCACATATAGACATCTGAGAACTCGCACAGGGAGGAAATAATATCCATGGTCAGTATATGGGAAATGTTTTATCCAGGAATTGTTGGGGAATATCATATAGGTCATTCAGGAGAGAAGCCATGGTAATGTTCAGATTGTAGGAAGTGTGGCCGGTGTGGAGAACCACTGTAGGAGCTGCTGTGTCACCTTCTGATACATGACTGGACTGCACATACGTGGTACTGAAATGTCTCAATAAAGGTTTTAAAAATCAAATATTTTTGCTTTCCCCAGAGACTTTTCTGTTTTGATTTCAGTGACATCTATTGTGTGTAAATGGTCTCCGGGATGGGAAATGTCAGGCGCTCACTTTGGAACAAAAAAAACAAACTATTTATCATAATAAACTGTTACCAGTAAAATCTATAACGTTAGTGATCCCTCTTATAAGGTTAAACTAGCAGAATGAACTGCAACCCAACTCCATTACAAATAATTTTCAATATCAGAAATTTATGGTACATCCATTGCATAAGCTGTGATACAGTTTGTACACAGATCCTGTTGCAGACAGCACTGATCAGATCCTGCAGACACCTTCCTCCCCGTCCTGTGTGGTCATCCAGGTCATACAGACAATACACAGACCCAGCTATAGACAGCACTGATCACATCCTGCAGACACCGTCCTCCCCCGGGTCCTGTGTTGAGTCCCTTCTTCCACTTTGGTCATACAGGAAAAATACACAATGAACCCTGCTATAGTTCCCCTTTGGGGACTCATCACATCCTGCAGACACCGTCCTCGCCGTCCTGTGTGGTCATCCAGGCCATACAGACAATACACATAACAGACCCTCTAGTAGGAAAACATGGATAGATCGTAACATTAGAGCATAATAACCATAACCAGACAAACCATCACCACCTCCCCCTTATAATAAGTGAGCTGGACATGGGGCAGACACTGGTCTCTGGCCACCTCATAAGGTGGATCCATAAGGATCCACTGGTTTCAGGTCACTTTTAAGGTCATTGCTGTATATAAAGTTCAGAGCACGGTCATATTCTAGAGAGGAACAAACATCCTGAATATCGTCCTCAGGTACAAGAAATTTCACATCCCCCAACATTTCCTCATCAGCTTGTAAGCTCATAATCTTCTATCAGGAGGCTTCCAGGAAAGTCCAGCTAATGAGATGGAGATTAGTCAGGAGATTCTATTTAGCCTTTTTCAGGTTTGTAGGGTTCCCTAGAATTAGTGTGGTTCATGTGCTCGCTTTTTTCTACAATAGTTCCTGCAACTTTCATGTAGCTCAATTGTAATCCTGCTGCCACTCCAGAAACCACCAGCTGTAGTGCCCCAGACAGAGGCAGGAATTATACCCAAATATAGGTAAATATACTGGAATAAATTGCGCTGACACCATAGATATTAAGTATTAAATCTCCAAATCATGGAAAGTGATACAAAGAATAAGACACAGGGTTGGAGTAATTGATTAAATACATTGAATGAGATACACGGCGACAGCTTAGATGAGTTTTCTATACTAGAAGACTTTCATATGATGAGAAATGAACCTTCTTGGTCTCTGTACAATCTCTTGACACAGATTCAGCCTCTTTATAGATGCCCCAATCTATGTTGTTTAATTCTTTTAAAACAGCTCGCCTCCAATTCCATTTCAGTAGAATGTCTATAAAATGCAAGAGTTTTACCATAAATGTGGGTTGAGAAAATATATTAATTTTCAAAACAACCCATAAAGTGGTTAACATAGGATGGGGCGACTTTCACACCCATCGCGGTTCCACTTTTATATTGGAAAAAATGATTCGGTAAAATGACCTGTAATCCCTGTAGAGGAAGGTTTTCCTTGTCCCTGAGTTATCTGAGAATCGTGCATTAGAATGAATGTTGTAGATATGATTTCTATATCATGTTGAATAGGACAGTAAAGAGCTGTCACCTCCAAAGTTATAAAAATTTTATTATTATCCCACTAAAAATCTAACAAGGCAAAAATCAGAGTTTCTGAAACAATTACCTGTGGTCACATCATAATGTGGTAGAAACCAATCAGTATAGAGGGACACATCACCCAGGATCAGATTCACACCTCATATGATTGGTCTGTCTGGAGGGATCTTCAAACCCTTCTGGATCTGTGGTAAATGGTAGAATGCTGGTGCAGCAGGGGCTGATGGTAGCAATGCATTTAATGTCTCCTCTAACAAAGAAAATGGCTCCTCTCTTATCTCCATGTAATGTTGCAGATCCAGGAGGAGTCGGGCAGCTTCTGCATTGTGATCTTGAACATTTTGGGTCAGGAAGCCTCCGCCCTTATCTGCAGCTTTGATAACAATATCTCTATTTGAGCATAAACTGGACTTCATTGTCTTACTGTGCCGGGTTTTTTTTGTCTGGCAAGTAATTAGTCCATTTCTTTTAGATCAGCAGCTACAAGATGAATAAAGTCATCACATCCCGGTGGCTGAATAGGATAAAGCACAGATCTGGGTTTTTCTTTCTATAATTTATCTTCTAAAACTGAACGAGCCTCCTGGTTAAAGTCAAAATTTACTCACCAAAATTTTTCTTTCCATAAGTCCGAATGCAGCACACAATGGGTTAATCTCCTCTTCTCCATAGCTCTGACAGAAGAAAAAAAACAATCATCAGGTTCAATCAATTAACATTACCCCTCATCCTCTCACTCCATAAAAGCACCACTGAAACAAGGAATCAGACGTGTATTATGCAGCAGTGAAAATGTTTTATTTACATTTTTTTTTTTTTTTTTTTTTTTAAGGGTGGGTTTCACTTGTGCTGCCTTCGGACTCATGGAAAGAAAAATTTTGACTTTCCCTATCGTCTTCAGGCAGCACACAATGGAATATGCACAGCAGTACAAGATAAAGAGGGTGGGGTTCATAAAGAAGCAGCTTCTAGCACTGATTTGCCGAAGGCTGTCTCTCCACCGACAAGAGTGTCTAGTCTGTAATGCTTGGCAAAGGTGCAAGAAGAAGACCAGGTCGCTGCCCGGCAAATTTGATCCAGAGAAAGCATATTTTTTTTCAGCCCAAGAAGTTGATACAAAGCGTGTAGAATGCGCCTTGAGCTCTTTTGGTAGTGGAAGATTTTCTTTACCGTAGCACCAAGAAATGGTATCCCGTATCCAGTGACTCAGAGAAGACTTGCTTGCCCTTTATCCTCTGCGAGGGCCTGTAAGTTGTAAAAACAAACTTTCTGACTTCCTAAATGACTTACACTGGTTCAGATATACTTGTACTACCCTTTTGACATCCAAGGGATTAGAGGCCTGTTCTTCTGATAAAAAACTTGGTAAGAAAATCTCCTGATTAATGTTTTCCACAGATGATATCTTGGGAAGAAAACTCGGAACCATCCTAAGGATCAGACAGTCTGGGTGGACCTTAAGATAAGGGTCTTGGCAATAGAAAGCCTGTATTTCTCCACTCTCTTGGCTGTAGTAATAGCCACTAGAAATAATGCTTTCCAGGTTAGATGACGTATGTTGCACTGTTCCAGGGGTTCAAATGGAGGACCACAGAGACACTTCAGGACCACTGACAGATCCCAGGATGAAACTGGAGGTCTCAAATTTCGAATTCCTCTAAAGAATCTTTTAAAAATAGGCTGATTAGAGAAAGTACTGTCTGAAAAAAAAATGTATAGCTGAAAATTGAAGGCTAAGGGTGTTAAACGTGAGCCCTTTATCAAAGCCTTCTTGGAGAAATTGTAGAACTGAAGGCACAGAGGGAGCAGAAACAGAATTCTGACTGCACCAGGAAGAAAAGATTCTCCAGACCTTGGAATAAACCTTACAGGTAGCAGGTCTCAGGGAGCTTAATAGTGTTTTGATGACCTCTTCTGAAACACCTTTTGCCACTAAATTTTGCCTATCAACTTCCAAGCCGTCAAATGTAACCTCTCCAGGTCTGGATGGATTAGACCCTTGTCAAACAGTAGATCCTCCCTCATGGGTAGCTTCCAGAATCTTCCCTTCGATTGCTCCAACATGAGCGGAAACCAGCCCCTTCGTGCCCAGAATGGGATTACTGCTATTGCTGTAGCCTTCTTGTCTTTGATCTTGAAGACTCTGGGAATCAGCAGGACTGTAATCTGGTGAAATATCTCTTGATTTAGACTCCATTCTGATGGATCCATGTGCTCCCTGCTCAACCAATCTGCTTGGTAATTCTGGATACCCTTGATGTGTATTGCAGCAAGTTCTGGAACATTCTGTTCAGCCCTGTGCATAATCATTTGACATTCCCATTAATGTCCGACTCCTGGTGCCCCCCTGTTTGTTAACATAGGACACTGTGGCGGAGTTTTCTGACTGGATAAGGACTCTCCTGCCATGTAACAGAGGTGTGAAGTGAAGCAGGGCCAGACGGACTGCCAGAAGTTCCCTGACATTGGAAGAAAGTATTCTTTCCCTTTGGGACCACTTCCTCTGAACCCATAGTGATTGGACGTGTGCTCCCCAACCCTGGCTGGAGGCATCCGTGGTTAGCGTTATGTGCTGAAGTATTTTGAGAGACCGGACCTTGTAAAGATGGTAGGGATTCAACCACCAATTGAGATCTTCCTTTGTTCGGGCTGATATGCACATTCGTTTGTCCAGCCCTATTGGAGATTTGTTCCACTGGGATAGAATATGTTGTTGAAGAAACCTGAAATGACTCTTGGCCCAAGGAACTGCCTCTGTGGTGGATGTTAGGAGACCCAAAATACTCATGACCCACCTTACTCGAACTTTGGGTTTCATAATCAACCAGGCAACACTGTTTCTGATGTTGGAAATTCTCTCTTGTGATAGAATGACTTTCATGGGCAAGGACTTGATTACAAATCCCAGGAAGGCACACTCCTGCGTTGGAGACAGATGAGATTTTTTGAAATTTACTAAAAACTCATGATTGGAAAGAATCTGGATAGTAATGTCTATGTGCTTCCTCAGAAGACTTGAAGATGGAGCTCAGATAAACCAATCGTCGAGATATGGAATGACAAAGATTCCGCTCATCCCTAGCTCTGCTGCTACGGCAACAATAATCTTGGTGAAAACTCTGGGTGATGAGGACAGACCGAATGGGAGGCAAGTGAATTGAAGATGATGAATGGTGTTGTTCACCTCTTTAGCCATCCTGAGATATTTCCTATGAGCTGGAAGAACTGGAGCATGTAGGTATGCATCTTTGAGGTCTATTGTGGCCATCCAATCACCCTCTAGGAGAATAGAAAGGACAGATTTTATGGACTCCATCATGAACTTCTTCTTCAGAATGAATCTGTTGAGGAAGAGACCCAGAATGAAGAACGAGTGCCCCTAGTTGTAACCTACAACCCACAGCTGGAGATCCTACGAAAGTTTGCCAAGGAACTTCAACCTGTGCTACATAGAGACAATAGACTCAAAGATTCCCAGTCCCCCCTCTCCTGTCCTTTCGGCAATCACCAAGCCTGGGGCGTATTATTGTCCGGAGTGCACTGAAGGCCCCAACTGAAAATGGCACCTCACCCTGCCTGCAGAACAGGTGCAAGACCTGCAGGCACATCCGCATCGCTGACAGTGTACCTGTCACAGCAGGTGCACAGAATTAGGGGGACATTTTCCTGCAGGTCTAGCAATGTGGTGTACACGATCATGTGTGCGCAATGCCCGACCACAGGCCTTTATGTGGGGGAAACAGGACAGAGACTCCCACAGCGCATGAACTCCCACAGATTCACTATTAATAACAGTAGAACTGATTTTCCAGTGGCACAACACTTCTCCAGAGAGGACCACTGTATTGAAGATCTGAAGATTGTGGTTTTAATGGGACACTTTAAGACGCAGAGGGAGAGAAAGGAGTGGGAATTTTAAATTAATGCAAAAATTTCAGACTCTGCAAAATGGGTTAAATATCCATGCTAGCTTTATGTCAAACTATATGTGAACTGTGATGGCCACAAATTACACGTGATGGCTGTGAGATAAGACGGCAGATTTACTGACCCCTCTGTCATGCCTCAAAAGTTTCCAGATAGTTAATTGTTTGACCTGTTGTAATGACTTGTTTGCTTATATTGCATTTTGTTATGTTTAAGAATTCTAAGATCCTTTGAAGGTCCATGTCTTGTGTGTATAAAAAGCCTGTGAATTTTCAATTTCTTGTATATCATCATGTCTGAAGAAGGGAGCTAGTTCTCTCGAAAGCTTACCATCAAATATACTCAGTTAGCCTCTAAAAGGTATCGCCTGATTTCTTCACTCTTCTACTATCTGTTGAGGAAGGTGAGATTAACAACTAGTCTCCACTCTCTGCTCTTTTTGGGTACTGCAAAGGCACGAGAATATACACCTAAGCCTCTTTGATGTGAAGGGACATATTCCAGGGCCCCTTTGTCTAGGAATTCTCTTAGGAGCTGACACAGCCTGGGTTTGGAACCTGAATTCAGGACAAAGGTATCTGGAGGAAACTCTTTTAGATCTACGGAGTGCCCTTTCTGAATGGACTCTAGAATCCAGGAATATGAGGAGGTCTATTGCCAGGCTGAGAGAAATATCCTGAGACAAGCTCCTACTGGAGGTACCCTACTGGAGTCATAACTTTTCCTGTTTACACGAAGAGAAGGACTTTCTTTTAAAAGAGGATGAGGTTGGAACATCTCTCCCTTGGCCATAGCTTTGTTGCCTGCCTCCACGAAATTCGTTCTGAACCTTGGAGATCTTCTTCCGTGTGGACAAAAGGATCTAAAGCGTTTCCTGGGTGGCTGTGGAAAGGAAGCCCCTTTATCACTAATATTTTTAAGAATGTCCTTCAGTTGTGGACCAAAAAGACTGCTTGGATGAAAGGGTAGTGCACAAAAGTGATTTTTGGAAGGTATATCACCCCACCATTCCTTAAGCCAAAGAGCTCTTCTGGCTGAGGTAGTTAGTATCATGGATTTGGAATTTAGTTTTAAAACATCCAAAGGAAAGTCTGTTAAAAAAATCAGAGGCAAGTTTGAGGTTAGGAATATACTTCAAGATTTCCTCCCTTGGTCTTCCCTCTTGAATATCCTTGGTTAGCTGACTTAGCCAAATTCTAAGAGCTCTAGCGACTGGGAAGGTAGCCATAGCAGCTTGACAAGCTGAAGCAGAATAGGTACATTTTAAGAGGGTTTCAGCTTTCCTATCCATAGTATCTTTAAAAGAGTTGTCTCACTCAGGTTTTCAGCCTACTTCAGTGTGTCTGGCACTAGAGATGGGCAAATCGATTCTAACGAAGTGGAATTCATTTAGAATTTCAGGAAAACGGTTCTGAACGAAGTCGAACTTTGGGGTACTTCGGGTGAACGAAGCGTGCTTTTCATTGATAAAATGGCTGCGAGCACATGGCGTTACATGGGGCAAAGAACTCTGGGAGGAAGAAGGGCATAGCCTGCATGACATGTGCAGAGATGAAGCCAATCAGAGACCGGCGGGATTCTGTGACGTCACCGCACTATATAAGTCCGGGCGCGACGCTGGGAGCTCACACTCCTCTCACTGTACTGATGAGGGAAGGTGCTGCCGCGGCTGATAGCTCTTACTGAAGAACTCATTTTTATACAGCGATTTTTGTGGAGTGTCTCAGCTTGTCTCAGAGACTGCTTCTCTTAATGTTCTATTTCTGATTTTTTGGGGTATTGGATCTGAAGTCCAGTGTGCGTCCACTGCAGCTGCATATACATTTTAATGCTATCTGCTCACAGCACATTGAATATCCAAGGGGGATCTAAGCCAGTTCCTGTTGTATTCATTTAAAGAAACAGCGTTTTTACAATACAAATACCACTTCATTTTTGGCTGCTCAATTCTTTTGCGCAATTTTCCTTTCAGGGGTTAATTAAGCATTGTTTTGCTGCTGTGGTGACTCCAAGAAACAGTCTTTTTCACTGCCAAAAAATACATTTTTTCTGTAGCATAATTCACAAGTAGTGTTGAGCGATTATTATCGACAAAGTTGAAATCGGCATGGTATTTACGTTGATCGGATTTTTTAGATCACGCGATAATTTAGGTTAAAATCTGTGCATAATCTATTAATATCGCGCCATTTTCGGCGCTTCCTGTCATTTTGGCGGCCAGCAAATCAGCTTACAGAATAGAGCGGGGTGAGATGGTGTGCAAACGTCATGACTGGGATGGGGTATGGTTGCGCTGGCGGAAAAATCACATGACCCGTTTTACATAGAACAGCCCCTTCCTGTTCATGATCAGTGTCTGTCAGTGTCTCAGAGCAGTAGACGGCGCTCTGCCTCTGTGCAAAACAGCTCAGCAAACAGCTCAGCGAAATTATTCTATTTCTTCACAGAGAAAGCTCTACTGTTAGCTGTGATCCTTACAACTTAGATCAGAGATTTGAAGATTTTATGTAGTTAGAGAATTTTAAAGGAGCATCTACCGCTGTAAAGTCACGGGGGGGAGTGAGGAGGGCGCCCACGGGCGAACACAGACAAGCTCTTTAAAGAATACTGGATTAGTTCACAAACTTAGTGTAGACATTGCACTGCATATAGCTTTATTATTAACAGTTTTCTACTGAAATATTTCCGGGATATTGGGCAGCTGGAACTTATATTAGGATACACATCTTTTCTAGTAACTGCAGGTTCTTTTGTTTAGGTGCAAAACTCCACTTTTTATTATCAGTATACATTTCAGATAGGTGTTCTTTTTCAATGTTGCCCATTCCCAGCTTTGTTGATATAGCCACCTTGCACTTTTAAAATTTGAATCCACAATTTTTTAGTTAGCACAGGTTGATAGGTGCCAAAAATTTCCTTTCATTATCGAATTTCATTTCAGATACGTATTTTTTTACTTTGGCGCAGTACAAACTTTGTTGATAGAGCTACTTTGCAGTTAAATTTGGGAAAACAGCAATTTTGTAGTCACCACAGGTGAATTGATAGGTGCCAAAAATACCTTTTATTATCCGAATACATTACAGATACGTGTTTTTTCACTTTGGCGCACTACAGCTTTGTTCATTGAGGCACCTTGCACTTAAATGTGAATACAGCAACTTTGTAGTCACCACAGGTGAATTGAAAGGTGCCAAAAATACATTTTATTATCCGAATACATTTCAGATACGTGTTTTTTCACTTTGGCGCAGGCCAGCTGTGTTGATAGAGCCACCTTGCAGTTAAATTTGAATCCAGCAACTTTGTAGTCACCACAGGTGTACTGATAGGTGCCAAAAATACCTTTTAATATCCATATACATTTCAGACAGGTGTTTTTTTCACTTTTGGTCAGTCAAGCTTTGTTCATAGAGCTACTTTGTAGTTAAATTTGAATACAGCAATTTAGTAGTCACCACAGGTGAATTGATAGGTGCCAAAAAATACCTTATATTATCCCGTATACATTTCAGACAGGTGTTTTTTTCACTTTTGGTCAGTCAAGCTTTGTGCATAGAGCTACTTTGCAGTTACATTTGAATACAGCAATTTAGTAGTCACCACATGTGAATTGATAGGTGCCAAAAATACCTTTTATTATCCCGTATACATTTCAGACAGGTGTTTTTTTTTTCTGTTTTGGTCAGTCATGGTTTGTTAATAGATCAACGTTGGAGTTAAATTTGAATACAGCCATTTTGTAGTCACCACAGGTGAATTGATAGGTGCCAAAATACCTTTTATTATCCGTATACATTTCAGATAGGTGTTTCAGATAGGTGTAAGTCTGGCCCTGGCAGCTGGACCTCCGTGTTAACAGATGGCTGACGGCAGCACTGGCTCTCACCGTTAGGGGCAATCAGGAGAGCTTCAAATTTCTCTAAAAAATCAGATTTTGAAAAAGGTGATTTCTGTGAGGTTAGGTAGTGTCAAAAAGGGCTCCAGGGCTGGACACAAATTGCACAATTTGAGGCTTAAAATTTTCTGGGGCTGGAGTCACTATGGGGTCGCATCATTTGATCTCCAGGGGAGTCTGTCCCTAATCAATGAAGAAGGATTTGGAGGAAAAATGAAACCATTGAATTGATTGGCTGAATCAGTCGCAGAAGCCAGGAGGGCAAATGTTTTCTCAACTAAGAAGTGTTTTGGGGATGATTAGGACATTTGTATTACTTATGGGTGTGCGGACGAATTAACACATCTACACGTGTTAAAAACTGCACGGAGGGGTGTATGTTGTATGTTATCACACTTGAAAAAAAGCAAAATGATAATAATTAGTGTTGAGCGATTACGTTGGCTATCGAAATCGATCGATAGTCGATAGTCGGCCACCATCGATAAGGTTTTCGATAGTCGATAGTCGATCATCTCCGATGACCATTAAAGTCTATGGGAGAGCAACAACAGCTTCATTCTTACACCCAAACAGGGCTGGAGAAGCTGGAATTAACAGCCACAACAGTCAAAGGGATCCCTCTACATTTTGGGCACAACACTTGGGCTATAAA
Organism: Phyllomedusa bahiana; assembly: GCA_025379985.1. NCBI lineage: Eukaryota > Metazoa > Chordata > Amphibia > Anura > Hylidae > Phyllomedusa > Phyllomedusa bahiana. The sequence continues at coordinate 20,451 of JAODAL010006886.1, read as the reverse complement.
AGCCACAAAAAAAGCACACACCATTCACTATCCCTGTCTTGTACCACAGCCACTAGTCCCCCGGCGCCCCGCTATCTGCCGCCGCCGCCGATCGTTAGGGCCCAAAAGGGCCCTACCACCCCGCTAAGCTATCGGCTTAGGGGCTTAGGCCCTTTGGGCGACGGCAGCGGTGGCGGACAACGTATGTCGTCCGCCGGACGCACATACAGTTAATCTTCAGCGGAGCGAGACTCCGAGAGTACTAGAAGCCGAAGGATGCGGCTCATGCCCGGAGGCAGGGCGGGGTTGCGGTCACACGCTGCCCGCCGGGCCTTTGACGTCCACCCCGAAGAAAAGCCGGGGGCCGCGACCGCGGCGGGGGGCGAGGGCAGGGAATGCGTCATTGTTTACTTTTAATTGTCTCTATTCATGCGGGGGGCTATTATCTATTGTTATATGTGCAGGGGGGGGCTATTATTACTGTTTATGTGCAGGGAGGGGGGGCCCATTATCTATTTTTAATTCAGGGAGGGGGCTATTATCATTATATTGCAGGGGGGGGGCTATTTTCTATTGTTATATTGCAGGGAAGGGGGGTATTATCTATTTTTTTATGGCAGGGAGGGGGGATATTATCTACTGTTTTAATGGCAGGGAGGGGGGGCTATTATCTATTGTTTTATGGCAGGGAGGGGGCTATTACTACTGTAATTGAGGAGGGGGGCTATTATCTATTGTTATTGCGGGGGGGCTATTTCTATTGTTAATGTGCAGGGGAGGGGGGCTATTATCTATTATTTTTGCAGGGAGGGGGGGAAATTTCTCTGTTATATGTGCAGGGGGGGGGGCTTTTATCTTTTTATATGTGGGAGGGGGGCCTATTATCTATTTTATATTGGCAGGGGGGGGGGCTATATCTATTTTATGTGCAGGGAGGGGGGGTACATCTATTGTTATATGGCAGGGGAAGGGGGGTATTATCTATTTTTTTTATAGTGCAGGGGGGGGGTTTTTTCTTTTTTATTGGCAGGGGGGGGTATTAAATTATTGTTTAATTTCAGGGGGGGCTATTTTCTATTGTTATATGGCGGGGGGGGGGGCTTATCTACGTTATATGGCAGGGGGGCATATCTACTTTAAGTCAGGGGGGGGGCTATTTTCTACGTTATATGGCAGGGCGGGGGCTAGTATCTACTGTTATATGGGCAGGGAGCGCTATTATCTACTGTTATATGTGCAGGGGCTATTACTACTGTTATATGTGCAGGGGGGCATTATCTACGTTAAGTGCAGGGAGGGGGCTTTATTACTGCATAGTGCAGGGGGGGGGTATTATCTACTGAAAATTTGGGAGGGAGGGGGCATTTTCTACTGTTATATGTGCAGGGAGGGGGGGTATTTCACGTTATATGTCAGGGGGGGGCTATTTCTACTGATAAATTTCAGGGAGGGGGTATAACTCTGTTTTTATGTGCAGGGAGGGGGCTATTACTACTGTTTATGCAAAAGGGGGGATTTTCTACTTTATATTGCAGGGAGGGGCTTTATCACTTTATATGTCAGGGGGGGGCTATTTTCACTGTTATATGTGCAGGGGGGGGCTAAAATCTACTTTTATACGGCAGGGAGGACTATAATCTACCTACTTGTGCTGTGGGGCCATAACTATCATTTAAAACCTGCTGGGGGGCCTAAACCCCATAACCTCGGGGGAATCCTAACCCCCATAACCTGCTAGGGGGGCCCCTAACCTGCCCATATACCTGCGGGGGATCAATAACCTGCCCCTATACCGCTAGGGGGCCCATAACCTGCCCATATACCTCTGGGGGACAATAAACCCGCCCCTATACCTCTAGGGGGACCCCTAACCGCCCATAACCGCTAGGGGGCCCATAACCTGCCCCATTTCCTGCTGGGGATCAATAACCTGCCTATATACCTACAGGGGATCCATAACCTGCCTTAACCTCTGGGGATCCAAAACCTGCCCCTAACCTCTGGGGGGCCCATAAACCGGCCCCTATACCTGCTAGGGGACCCATACCCCCCCATATCCTGCTGGGGACCCATAACCGGCCCCCTATACCTGCTGGGGATCAATAACCTCCTATAACCCGCTGGGGACTACAAACTACAGACCTACCTATGGGAATATATAAAGTAAATTTAAACCCCCTACAAGGGCTTAAAACTTAGGGGGCCCTTTTTCCTTCACTGGGGGACACAAATTTTCGCGTGTGAAGTCGCTAAAAAGCGTTAACCGGTTTTTTCAGGGCCCCAAGACAATAGTTGAAAAGAGTTTGCAATCGACCCGCGACTCCATCGGGTTAACCAGTTTTTAAGGGGCCCCAATCGATTGTTAAAACTTAGCAATCGACTCCGGGGGCTAACCGACCCAAAAAAACCCGCAAAGACCCACAAAATTAAAAGTGCCAAAGGCAGTAGAAAATGAACCATCATTTTACTTGAACTGGACATGAATACCCTGTCCGGGAAACGCAAGCCCCCAAAAATGATGACCCCCCATTTTTAAAAAATGCCGGAAAAAGGGGTCTTTCAAACCCCATTTTAGTTGAACGACATTGACTATACCTTCCTGGGGCCCCAGCACGACCCCCCAAACCCGCATGACCCCCACATTTAAAAAAATGCCGGAAAAAAGGGGTTTTCAACCCCCATTTTTGATTCACTGGACTTTACTATAAACCCGTCCCGGGCCACAGCAAGCCCAAACCCGCATAACCCCCAGATTTTAAAAAGTGCCGGAAAAAGGAGTCTTTAAAACCACCATTTTATTTTCCATGGCCATTGACTTTTACCTGCCGGGGCCCAAAAAGAAGGGAACCCAGGCCGGAGTTACGGGTTGGGGTGCGGTGAGACCCCAGGCTGTCGTCCGTCTTTTCTTTTAAAACCACGGGGTTTAAAAATGCCCTGTTGACCACCCAACAAAAATTTGTGGGCTAAAGGCCAGGGGTGCGGGAAGCGGAATGTGAAAAAACTCCCACCCTTTCCCCTCATACACGGGTAAATCCCTGGAGTAGGGGCTTGCCCCTCCGTTGAGTGTGGGACCAATTGGTTTCCCAACTTAAAAATTTATGGGGGTTTAAACCCGCTCCTGTTAAAACCCCGGGTTTGGCCCTTTATTTTGGGAATTTTTTTTTTTTTTTAACTCAAATGTGGGGGGGAATTTTGCCCCTCTGTACTTTTTTCTCTGCCCGGGGCTCCTTTACCCCAAGGGTCCTTTTTGACCAAACATTGGTCAAGTTTTCCTGTACCTCCCCTTGTAAAAAATTCAGAGGAATTTTTTTAAAAATTTTATTTTGTACATGAAAATTTTTTTTTGTACTTTAAATTTCTAAAAAACATTTTTAAAAATTGGGAATGGAATCATCCCAAATGCCCTTTGTTTCTCTTTTTTAAATTTGGGAAATTAAAAAGGGGTTTTGTTAAATACAGGGATTGCTAGCTTTGTTAAAGATTTTGGGAAAAAAACAATTTCCATTTTTGCAATATGTGTCCTTTAAAAACAGTTTTTTTAACCTATTGCGTTTCTGACGCCCCATCCCCCTTAAACCCCATTTCTTAAACAATTTTTAAAGAACAAAGGGTCGTTAGAACAACTTTTTTTTATAAGGGGAAACCCGTAGTATAGCTGCATGTCACAGCAAAACCCCCCCCAACCCCAAAAAATTCAAAGAAATTGGCCCCTTAAGCCCTATGGACAATTGTGAAAAAAACAAAGTTTTTTTTAGAAAAAAATTTTTTTTAAAATTGGACCGTAAAATAGCTGCAGTCACAGCAAAATCCCCCCAAAAATTCAAAACTGACCCAGGGAAGCCATTTTTTAAACAATTGTGGAAAAACAAGTGTCAAATTAGAAAAAACTTTTTTTAAATAGGACCTGTAGATTGCTGCATGCCCAAAAGAAAAATGCCCCCAAAAAAATTAAAAAACATGCCCCCTTTTTGACCCAATTTTGGGAAAAATTTTGTGGAGAAAAAGTTTCTATTAAAAAAAACATTTTTTAGAAATAGGACCTTAGTTTTGCGCTTTTTAAAAGGGCAGCAGGACCCAAAAAATTTTTAAAAAAGGACTTCTCACCAAATTTTTTAAAAAATTTGTAAAAGGAGAAATGCCACTTAGAAAGCCACATTTTCTTTTCCCCAAACCAGGGTTTTTTGTTTGTTTTCCCCACGCAACACCCCCCAAAAAAAATTTAAAAAATAAAAAATTCTCAGCCACTTTTTAAAAAAAATTGTAAAGGAAAAATTTGCCACTTAAAAGCCACTTTTTCTTTTCCCAAAAGGGCCCAATGTTATTGCTGAAATCTCCGGGCCAACATGCCCCCAAAAAAAATTATAAATAGGGACTTTTTAAACCACTTTTAAAAAATTGTAAAGGCAAAAAGACCCCAAAAAAACCATTGAAAAATGTGAAAAATTTTTTAAAAAAAAATTTGAGTAAATGGAATATGGTTTTGTCATAAAACCCCTTGGGGTGTCTTTGCCCTCCTCACAGAAAAAACCAGAAAAAAGGAAATGTTGGGAATTGAGAATAAAAATTGCAGTAAGAAATGATTTTTTAAAAAATTTAAGTTTTTCAGGGGGACCATTTCTTTTTTTGGAGGGGGAAGTGAATTTTAAGACCAGCAACAAAATTTCTTTGACCTCTCAATTGGGGCCAACAACCCATCATCAGAGACCCATGCCTGTTCTTTTCTTGGGATGAAATTTTCAAACGATCCACATTATCTGGGGAAAACCCGGGGTGCGTTTTGTCTTTTTAATGACTCCTGGGCTGTCTGTAAGGGTCCGCTAAATATGACGGGCTGCGGGGGAAAGGACAACACCTCTATGGCGGGGCAGCCAGCTGGGCCCCAAACTGCCCCTTTTTGGATCCCCAGAAGTTTTTTGGGGGTCCGGAACCTTACAAAAACATGGGTGTTGAGACGCGATAGTCTTTGCACCTTTAAATTTTAAAAGCAGGGTCTCTTTGTTTTGGGGTGGGTGGCCTGCTTTTGCAATGGCGTTGGTGAGGGTGGTTTAAAATTAAAGATTGCCCGGGGTCCCCCATTAGCTTCTCCCCACCTTGCCTCCCGCTGCCGCTTGGCAAATTTGGCACTCTTATGCGGGTCACGTCCGGGCGTTTTTTCCACCGTGACTTTTGAAAAAACTGAAACCCAACGAAAACAAAATTCCCCGGGTTGATCAATCAGCGGGTTTTCCCCCCTTTTCCCTTTTTATTTTACTCCAAATTTGGGGTGGGGGGGAAAGGGAAAAGGTTTGAGTTTTGTTTTGTATCGGGACCCGGAGGGGGGCCCAAACCCATTAAATGTTTTTTCTTTTTAAAAGGGCCCTTAATGCTGGGTTTCATTTTTGGGGGAAAATTGGAGATCCAAGCACTAAATGTGAAGGGGGCCCTTGGTTTTTCCCAACCCTTTGGGTTGGGGGGGGCACTAGCAAACTCATTTTTCCCTCCTCCTCAAATTCCCCCCAAACCCTCTTTCCAAGGCGGGGAAACGTCGGTTTGCAAAGGAAAATCCTCCTCCTCCTCCCCCCTTCCCTTCCTTTTTCCCCTCCGCTTCCCCGGCACGGGCCTTAAAACACACCCCTGACTTGCCTCAGATGATGCCCCCCTTTGAAACCCTGAGGTGCCGCCTTGACTAGCTCTGGCCCCTGAACCACTCCCTAATGAAGACCGATAAAAATAGGGGAAACGTGGGGCCCCTTGGGGGTTTTAAACGGAGAAAAAGGGGGGCCCCCGTTTTTCTTGCATCTGGGGCCCATCCCCTCCTCCGTCGCTGGCGGGACCTGATGTTTCAGAGTGCCCAAAGGGAGTTCCAGAACAAAGGGATCACCACAATGTCATGCGGGAAAAGGGCATGGGTCTGCACTGCCCAATTTTGGTGGCTTCTTAAAAAAAGGGCCCAAGGAGGGTTTGCAGGGGCTCTTTTCACCTGCCTAACTCTCGGGGGGCTCAAAAACCCGAGGTCCGCCCCCTTTTTGCTTGTAAGGCCATGGGGCGTTTCCTTTACTGATAATGGCATTGCGCTGCTCCCCCCCCCCAATCCCCTGGGGGGAATGTGGAGGGGGGAAAAATTCCAGCTTGTTCCCAAAGTAAAAAAAGGGGAGACGGTTAAAGGGGGGGAGGCCGAGCGACGCTGCAACGCAGCCAGGGGGAAACGAAAGGGTGCAACAGGGGAAAAGGGGGGGAACCAGCCCCTCGAGCCTTTTTCAGAAAGGCAGTCCGGGCCCCGGGTGCTCTTTAAAAAATTTTCTGGACGAAAAGGGGTTAAAGGCCCAATGTCCCAGGCAAGGGATTTTGCTCCACTTACCGATTTAAAAGGGTGGCCAGCAGTTTTCCCCCTTATCGCCACCCCCCTTTGGGCCGGGCCCAAAAGGTTTTTGTAAAACCCAGTCAGGGGCTCGGCCCTCTTTGTTTTGAGCCGTCCACAGCTCCTGACCTGTGGGGGGATGGGTCTCCAAGGCAAATTAATTTAAACCGGCCTGGTGCCCTCTGGGCCCCGTGATGCCCCCAGGGGCCCTTTGGGGGGGGAAAGAGCCCTGCACCACCCTGGGGGTTTTTTTGAAGAGCGTTGCCCCCAACCCTTTGAAGCCCCGGGTCACCCCCCCAAAACTTTCCACTCAGCCCCCCATGACCCTGCCCCGGGAGTTTAAGGGGCCTTTGGGGCGTGCTTACTAGCCCAAAATGTGTCGGGGGTGAGTTTGGATTTTTCCCGGGGGCCCCCAAGGGGATCCCGACAACGCGTTTTAAAAATTTTTAGATGACACGTGGCGGGCCCGGGGCAGGGACGGCTTTTCTGGCAAAGAAATCCCTCCCTGGGGGCATCTTTTTTTTGGGGGCGGGCCCGGGGGGGGGCCAGGGCCCGTTGGGGGGGAACCCATCTTTTGTCCCCCGGGAACGGAAAGGGCAACATTTCCAAAGGGCCAAAAGCCTGGAAATTTGGAACATTCAGGTTTTTTGGGGTTTTGGGAGGGGTTTGGGGGTTTAAAGGTTTTTTCTGCTCCCCAAACCTGGAAAAACGGGAAGGCTGGTTTGAAGACTGGTCGCAGTACGGCGTGCAGGTCGTAAAACTGGGGGAAAAGGGAAAAGGGGTTTTGGGATGGGCTCGGGTGGTGCGGGGGTTACTCGGGCGAGGGGGGGAGGCTAAAACCCGAGGCTGAACCCCTGATCATGATTTGGGAGAAAACATGGGCACTGAGGAACGCTTGGTGGTAGGCGGGGGGGGAGGGGGCGGGACATGGGGGTGACAATGGTTGGGGCCCGGCTCGGCCCCGGGCCCTTTTTTTGGCCAAGTTTTCCCCTTTCCATTTAAAAACCTAATCCCTTTCGTTTGCAGGGTGATTTGACTTTTTGGGGGGGGCTTTTAAAAACCCTTTTTAAGGTTTTCCCTTTTTACTTATGGTTTACGGCAAAGGCGGCATATGCATCGCGGGGTTGAATCAGAGGTTTGGGTAAAAAAGGGCCCAGGCTAGAGGGTCCTGGACCTTCTTGACGGCAAATAAGCGGGGGTTTTGGGCGCTGACCGTGGGTGGCGGAATCCCTATCAGCGGACCTTTTGGGACCGCCCCCCCCCTCCCTTTTTGTGGCGGGGCCCGTATTGACACTTAACCCCCTTTGTCTTCCTCCTCGTCCACGATGAAACGCCTCGCAAGCAAATTTGCGGAAAAGCCCGGAAGGATCCCAATGTCGTCATCATCATTTATTTTCAACCAGGTGACTTTGGGCGTCCCCCGACTTTCTGCATCCCGAAGCCCGCGGGGTAAAAGCAAGGGGGGACTGAAGGGGTTGCCGGAACCCCCCCCAGGATTTTTGCTGATTGACCGGCTTCCCCCACCTCCTCTGATGGATCAGTAACTGGGCGTCAGAGCCCGACTAAATCATCCTCTTATCTTTTAAAAAGCCCTTCTGACCCCAAACCCCATTTTTTTCATCAAAAAAAAGGGCCGCAGGGGCAATGGATTATCCACAGGGTGGGTAAACGATTTACCTTTGGGGTGCTTTATGTGGGAAAAGGATGCTTTATTTATGCTGATGAAGGGGCATTTGTGGCCGTTTACTGCCCAGGACGAGGAAGGGAAAATGCTAGAGCGGGTTTCATTAACCCCGAAAGGGAAAATTGGCGACGATTTCCCTTACTTAGGGTTCACAGGGGCCCTTTACCCAGCCCATGGGGAAAAGGGTGACGGTCCTGCAACTGCGGGCCGCTGGCATGGGGTTTTTGTCGCCAGCACTGGAAGGAGGGACCTTTCTCTCGTTCCTTACCTCCATGTTTCTAGCCCCCTTTTGCTCGCTTTCCAAACCCGAAATTTTTCTCCATGTTCAAAATATAAAAATTTAGAAGGTATGGAAAAAGTTTTTGGGAAAATTTTCTTAATTAAAAAGGGCTGTAAATCAAAGCTATTCTTCCCAAAAACCCTTTAAACAAAAACCCAAAATTTTCCCGGATTCAAAATTTAAAAAACAAGGGGCTATCAACAAATCGGGGTGGGCCCCAAAAATCCAAAAATTTACGTTTTTCTGTTTTTTTTTTGGTATAAAAAACGGTATTTTTTGCACCTTTTTAAATTTATGTGGTGAATATAGAATTGCTGTTTTAGATTTTTTGGGATTGGGTGCGTCAATTTAACAAAGCTGGGGGGCCCCAAAAATCAAAAAAAAAAACACGTTAAAATGTTATGTTTTCGTATGATAAAACGGTAATTTTTTGGGCCCCCTTTCAATTCACCTGTGGTGGGAAAATAGAATTGCTGTTTTAAAAAATTTTTCGTGGATGCTGCCGTCAATGAACAAAAACCCGGGTGTGCAAAAGTCAAAAAAACACGTAACTTATGTTTTGGTATAAAAACGGGATTTTTTTTCACCTTTCAAATTTTCCCCCCCTGTGGTTTAATATTTGAATTTTCCGTTTTTAAAATTTACGTAAAATGCTGCGTCAAAAGAACAATTTCTGGGGGTGCAAAAGTCAAAAAACACGTAACTGGGGGTGTTTTTCGAAAGAACAAAGGGATTTTTGGGAAAAAACAACCTGGGGCCCACTACAAGATTGTGGGGTTGTTAAAAATTTTAAATGCAAGGTGGAAAATATCAAAATCCCCAGGGTGTAATGGGTTAAAAATTTAAAAAGAACACATATCCCGAAAGTTTAAATGATAATAAAAGTGGAGGTTTTTTCAAAACCCAAACAAAGGGGGACCTTTCAGTTACTAGAAATGATGTGTAACCCAAAATAAGTTCAGGGTGCCCAAAAATCCAGGAAAAATTTCAATAGGGAAAAATGTTAATAATAAAGGGTTTTTCCCCCCTACAATGTCTACACTAAGTCTTGGTGAAATTTATCCTTTTTCTTTATGATAGAAACCTGTCTGTGTTCGCCCTTTCGGGCCCCCCCCCCCCCCCCCACCGCTCCCCACCGCCGGAATTTTTCCGTTTGGTTTGATGCTCCTTTAAAATTCCTAGCTAATTTCATAAATCTTCAAAACTCTAAAAAAACTAAATTTTGGGAAGGGCACCCGCTAATGTAAGGTTTCCCCTGTGCAGAAAAGACTAATTTCGCTTACTGTTTGGCCCCAGGCCCCCGGGGCAAGTCCTAACCCCATGGAAAAGGGTTGGGGAAAACAAATAGGCCCGAAACAGGAAAAAGCTGTTTATGTAAAAAACCGGGTATGTGATTTTTTCCGCCAATCGCAACCATACACATTTCCCAATCATGACGTGCCAAACATCTCACCCTGCTCTAAATTTTGTAAATTTTGAAATTTGGGTGGCCGGGCCAAAAATTAAAAGGAAACGCCCTTTAAAAGGGGCGATTTTTAATAGATGGGTGCTTCCCGATTTTAAAACCCAAAATTTTTCGTAAGATCTGGGAAAATTTTGGAAACCCCCATAAAAAAACCTTGCCGATTTCAATTTTTTTCCCCTAAAAAACGCTAAAAAACTAGTTATATCCCCTTTATAACCCTTTGTTTAATATAATTTCCTCACTTTTAGGTGTTTGGCAAAACCCCCCAAAAGTTTTAATTTGGGGTTTTTAATGTGCAGGCTAGAGATGGGGGAAATCGATTCTAATGAAGTGGGGGAATCATTTTTTTAAATTTTTGGCAAACGTGGTTCTGCCGAAGCCAAAGTTTTTGGTTCATTTGCCGGGGAAAGAAGTGTTCCCTTTTTTTTTTTTTTGTTAAAAAAGGGGGCGAGGGACTGGCGGGGTTTTTGGGGAAAAGCCTTGGGAGGAAAAAAGGAACACCCCCCAATGAAATTTTGCAAACCCCTTAAGCCAAACACGACAAACGGGCTTTTTTGGGGTGCAAAAGGGCCCATTTAAAAACTGATGCCCCTCTTTTTTTTCTCAAAAATTTTCAATGTGTCCCCCTGTCTTTTGCATTTTTCCCGCCCGCCGCACCAATATTGAACTTATTCTAAAACTCATTTTATCAGCAACTGGGGGAAAAGACCATCACAAGTGTGTGTAATTTGCACACTTGTTACTCAACCAGCGTTCTCATTTTGTTTTAGTTTGTGGGGTATTCTCCCTTAAAGGGGTTGTCTCGCTACAAAGAATAGCTTTCAAATTGTAGGGAACACAAAATAAAGACATTTTCCAAATATATTGCTTTGTTCCTCTGTTTTCCCTAAGGAGATACAAGTGAATTTATGACCTCCCTCGCTATTTCAGTTCCCTCAGTAACCGACCTGTAAACAATTCTCCCCCTGCTGTTTGTTCAATGAGATAACAGGGAGTGATGTCATCACACAGGTTGCAGCAGTGTCCTGTGCTGCTCAGCAGTAAAAAGCTTGATTTATGTAAAATAAACAGAACTGTAATTAGGGCTTTTGTTTTGGGGATCAGATAAGAAGTCCTGTTAGTAGTTTGGAAGCTAATCTGATCTAATTAGCAACTGAAAGCACAATGGAGCACAGAGCTGTACAAGCATGGAGCTTATGCAAATTAGTCAGTCTGAACAAGGAAGTGGCAGAGTATTTCATTCATGCATTCTCTGAAACTCTGAAGGGAGACAACTCCTTTAAGTCCAGGGTGGGTGTACTTCTTTCCTATATACCCCTAAATTACATCTGGTTGTTCTGTAGGGTATTTAATACCCAAGGCTTAATTTAATTTTTGATCAAACAGTATGTCAGATAGAGAGGTGACAGGCTCTTCACATGCGAGTGGCACAAAACGTTCCTGGAGCAGGCACAGGTCGCAGCACAGTAAGGGGATGTTGCAGCAGGGGTGACTCAGTGAAGCCAGAGCTGCCAGTGTCATTAGCGGCCATGTGTTGACCAGCAACCCGAGGGTTCTTGATTGGTTGACTAGGTCATCCACTTCCTCCCAGATGACATCTGACAACCCCAGCAAAGAGTCAGTGTGAATGTCAGACACAAGCCTTAGTTGGCATGGCCCGGGAGCGGGTCAGCGGCCCTCACATGTCCTCAACCCGCCTCTGTCCTGTTCAGTTCCCTCAACCAGAGATCTACTATGTATTCTGGGCTCAGCGCCACTATACAGCAAGGACAAACTCTTTGAGGACAGTCAGCAGCTACTTGCCAGTGAAGAGGTGGGGCAGACATCCGCTGCTTCTTACAGTAGGCGGGAAAGTAGTGATGTGGAGAGTGGCATGGGAGGTTATGTTGCAAGCAGTCAGGCTCTGCATACGGAGACCGTTGAGGAGAATAGCAGTGACGGGCAAACACAAATCAATGACGATATAACCGTGTGAAGCAAGGGCTTCATCATCATCATCATCATCATCAGGAGAAGAGGGCGTCAGCTTGCGCATCAGGCAGCGGCGCAGCCAGCAAGTCGCTAGTGTGGCCAGGAGTCAGCAGGGTGGCAGCAGTGCGAGGTCAGGAGCCAAACAGCCACGGGGTAGAAAACCCACTTCGCATTTCCAAGAAAATAGCGGCACAGGGGCTCACCGAGGCAACTGCGGTAATAGTTACTCAGTGCGGAGCGTTGTCGGTAAAAATCACCTACTCATCGGTGTGGCAGTTTTTTGCTAAGACACCGGAGGAGCTGAGCATGTGTATATGTAGAATCTGTGGGCAGAAAGTGAAGCGTGGCCAGGGAGCTAATGTTCTAACCATCGTAAGGTGCAGAAGCTGACTGTGCTCCTGTTCAAGTTGTTGGTACTGCAGTCCCTCCCTTTCCAAGTGGTGGACTCTGCACCATTCAGAGAACTAATGGCAGTACCAGCCCTGCACAAATATGTAGAACAGAAGGTGGGCCAGTCCTTGAGCTTATCGGTTTGTTCCAAGGTGCACGGCAGCGCGGACGTCTGGAGCTGTAACTACGGTCAGGGCCAGTACATGTCCTTTACGGCCCACTGGGTGAATGTGCTGTGTCATTGTTTCACTCTGTGGTCTACTGATGTTGCTGCCACCTCCAGACCCTGTTATTGTGCCACTCTGTGGGCTAGTGATGTTGCTGACAACTTTTCAACCTGTCATTGTGCCACTCTCACAATCAGGATTGTCTGATGATTAGGTAGCCAAAAGCAGGAGTGGATACAGAACACAGAAGACATGCAAATATCCCACTTACTGGTCATCTCTGTTTTGGATGAACTCCTGCTTGTTTTTGGCTTTAGCAATGCTGAGGGATTATTGACCGATTGAAAGCGGACAGCAACGGATGAAAAGAAGGGCAACATGCTCAGTGACGTCAACGCAAAATTACTGCCGACACCCTCTCCACCCTTTCGGGTGTGCTCTACATGTATCAGCGTTTAACAGAGCAAGTTCTGTTATAATCTGTGGAATTATCTGATGTCAGTGTAAAAGGATTGCGCTCTTTGACGCTATAGGAGGATCTTATCCCTCAGCTCGGTTCTTTCCAGCTAGTGCTGACATTACCTTGTCAGGCTGCGTTCAGACTTCAGTTATTTGGTCAATTTTGCCCCTGTAACTGCCCAGAGAAGTGAAGTGATTCTAAGAACGGTGGCTGTCATCTGCGTGTCATACTGAAACACAGCATTGTATGAAGAACAAACCACGCTCCCTAAGTATATTTGAGCATGGCACAATGTTCTACAACACCCTACAGGCTCTGTGCAGCCAGGAAATAGATGTAAATTCGGGTCGAAAAGAATTTTGCTGAAAAATTTGGTGAACTCGGCGATTGGATTTTTTAAAAATTCGCCCATCTCTAGTGTAGGCCATTCCTCCCATGGAATCCAGCAGAAGAAACAAAGCATGTAAGGAAAACACTGGCTCTGTGGCTTAACCACATTGAAGTACCTGAGGAAGGATCGGGCCTCACCTTATGCTCAAAAGGGGGCATTGCGAGAGAAATATTTACAATATGGGATTGATATGAAGTAGAATTAGAGGTCACCTTAGGGGTGTTGATGTCTAAAATGTAAACTGTGTAGATATCCTGCTAGTATTTTAAACTGTGATGTTCAATCAGGAGATTATTACCAGGAAATGGTCAACAGAAGAGGATAAGCTTAGATAGCTCATTTTGATTTTTTTCTGTTTTGTGACCCATGACAGCTAAGTGACTGCTTGTAAATGGTGACATATGAAGTCATTGCTTAAATACGGAAATCCTATATAAATGGACATATTGATAACAAAGACAGAATGCGTGCAAAAAATACAATCTGTTTTTGAAGTTGCTTCCCCAAGTACTGTATTTTTTCTTTTTTTCCTAATTTGGAACCCAATACATCTGAAAAAGTGTTATTGCTCTATCCACTTTTTTATACATCTATATGAACTTTACTTTTCCACATTGAATCTTTATTGCAAATCCAAGCAGGAGGAAGGGTTAAAATCTTTTTGGAACAAAAAATTGTAGCCGCCCCCAACAATAACAAGAGAGATACAGGGGGTTTAGCCAGCTTGGAGGGTTGTTCTTACAACAATCTATGGGAGAGTTTACAAGAGTTGCTTCATTACATCAATTAATGGGGGGGGGGGGGGGTTTACAGGGAATTCGTTTCACTACCTGTCACCCATGGGGGGGTTCTGCTTTTCCTTTTTTTTCGATTTTTGCGAAAATGAATATGGGGACATCTTTTGGGTGGTTTTCTTTACTGATCATTATAGGACATAAACCGGGGGGCTGAATCTATTTTCTATGTGATGTAGATGATGGGAATTAAAAAAAAAGTAGGTGACCCTCAACTTGGGCCCCTCTGTAACAGGGAGGGTCCCCCTCTTTCCCCCGGTGATTAGGGCGGTGATTCTCCCCATGCTCCTTGTACAGATCCTTTTGTCCTAAAACCACTCACTCCTCCATGGAAACCCAAACCTATTAATATTTCATTAAAATATGAGATAGAAATTTTTTAACATTTTTATGAAAAGAGTAGCAATGAGCTTGAACCCGCAGAGTTTCCCACACTATAACTCTAACATGACAGTGCAGCACAGGGTTTCCCTCACTTACATCATACATAAGACAGTACAGACGGTTCCCTACACTATCACATAATAACATGACAGCACAACATAGGTTACCTATCTATACACATCATAACATGACAAAAAAGCAAAGGTTCCCTCATATAATCATTCATAACAGCCCCGTACCACGGTTAACTACCCCTATAAATCATATATAACATGACGTTACACAGGTTCCCTACATATAATCATAAAAAAAGGACGCACAGGTTACCTACACTATACATATCTTTTAAATGAATACAGACAGGTTATACCTATATATCATACATAAAATGACGTCACACGGTTCCCTACACTATATATCTACGAAATGGCATACAAAAAAGGTTTCCCCACACTAAAATCATCATAACATGGCAGTACAGCACAGGTTCCCTACTTAACATCATACATTTCAGGCAGTACGCACAGGGTTCCCCCACACTAACATCATAATAAATGACAGTGCAGCACAGGGTTTCCTCATTACATATAGAAAAAAGGGCGAAGGTTTCCTCACTATAAAAATCTAAAAACAGACGACAGGTTCCCTACATATACATTTATACGAACAGACAGACAGCCATTACCTACACTATACACCATACCCTAAATAAAAGTACAGCAAGGTTACTACACTATATACATACATAACATGACATACAGCAAGGTTTCCCACCTATACTCATACATAACATGCAGCAAGGGGTTTCCCCACTATACATCATACAAAAAATACAGCACAGCCAGGTACCTAACTATACATCATACATAAATGACAGACAGCCAGGTTACCTACACTTCAATACAAACATGACAGCACAGCACAGGTTACCTAACTATACATCATACATAACCGACAGCACAGCACAGATTACCCACACTATACCCCTAAATAAAAATAACATACAGCACAGGTACCTACATTACATCATACATAAAAAACATACAGCAAGGTTCCTACATAACATATCCATAAAAATAAAAAGTAAGCCGGTTCCCCACAATAAATATACATAACATGACAGTACAAAACAGGGGTTCCACATTATTTTCCATGAAAAAACTAAAATTCCATATAAGCAAGTTAAAAAGTTAAACAATAAAGGACTATGGGAAAGAAAAAGCTTTTGGGGGGGTTGGGGGTGGGGAGCAATAAAAAGTGGGGAAGAGGGGTGATGAAAGGGTGGGAGGATGAGAGATGGAGAGTTTAAAGGGGAGGGGTGAGAGGGTTGGAAAGCTATGAGGCTCGGGGGTTAGAAGAAGAGGGAAAATGAGGGAATGAGAGTGATGGGGGGAGGAGCAATGGGGATTTTTAAGGGGGGAGGGGCAATAGAGGCGGCTAGTGGGGAAAGGGGGGAAAATGGGGGGTGGATGGAGAAAAATGGGGATAAAAAAAAGGGTTAGGAAGGGGGGAATTAGGGGGGGGGAAAAAATGAAGGGTGGGGAAAAATTAGGGGGAAAGCGGAACAATGGGGGGTGAGGAATAGAAGATAATTAGGGAAAGGGGGTTGATGATAGAAGGGGTAGAAGAAGAACTGACTGATAAGGGGTGAAGGTGAATGGTATAGGGGGGCAAAAAAAGGGGTGAAAAGTAATGATGGTGAGAGAAGGGGTTGAAAAATGATTTGGAATTGGGGGAGTAGGAAGAAGGGGGGTGATGAGGAATGGAGTGATGGGGAACCAGAGGAACTGGGGAAAAGGAAGAAAGGGAATGATGAGGGGGGAAGATTGAGATTGGCAGTGGGGGGAAGTGGAGCAACGGGGGGGTGGGGAGCAATGGAGAAAGGGAAGTTGGGGGGAAGGAGAGGGGTGGGGAAAAGGGTGGGGGGGGAGCGACCGAAAAAAAGAGTGAGAATGGTGGAGAGAGGAGGCGATAGGGAAATTGGGGGTGAATTTTGGGTCAGGGAAGAAGAGGGGGGGAAAAACAGGCCCCCAACTTTATTTCGGACAAGTTACTTTTTTTTTCCCCCTTTCAAACCTTACTTTTGTTTTTCATCTACATAGAGGTGGGGGGTTTTTTATTTTAGGACAAGAGTATTTTTTAATGATACCATTGACCCCCATAAAATGTACGGGGGAAACAAAAAATTTTTTTAATTTATTAACACACAAATGTATTTTTTGGGGGATGGGCATCAAAAATTGCATTGCAATTTTCGTGGGGCCCATTTTTTGCGCTCACTGTTAAAATTTTTAAATGACACCTCTTTTGTATAGGGTCAAAAGGGTTTTGGGGAAGGACAATTTTTGAGTTTTGTTTTTTTTTTTTTCCACCCCGGAGCTGGTGCGGACTCCTCTTTTTCTGGGCTGCAGGAAGTTTTCATTGCTTTGGGACACCTGTGTCTCTGTCATCACTTAAATTACAATTTTATCAGGGGCAGGAAATGACCAAAAAAAAACGCAATTTGGGGGCATTTTTTTTTTTAGAAAAAAGGGTTTCAATGGGGGTAAAAAACCCAATTACCATTTTAATGGTTTAATTTTTTTTTTATAATTTTGTTGATAATTTGGGGCTTTAAATTAAAAAATTTTTTTTTTTTATTATTGACCCCCTTGGTTACTTTACCCGGGGGGGCATTCATTTGTAATGTTCTACAAAATAGTCTTTTTCAGGACAAGTACTAATGTCTCTCCTTTTACACCTCCCACGGAAAAGGGCGGCCAGGGAGGCCTTTATGAGGGCCCCATCTGCCATGAAAACCCGTTTGGGCCCTACGATCTCATTGCAGTAGAAAAACCATTATGCTGTGGACACATTAACCATCATATCCAAGGTATAAAATAGCCGGGTCAAAAGTTTCCCCGGTCCCGGCCGCGGTTTCCTCTGTAATTAAAACCAGCTTTTTCCTCCGTGTATGGAGCGGGTAGTGAGGGAGCCCCCTCCTACTGACCCCTCTATGAATAGGGATATTAGCGGGGTTTCCGCGTACAGTACCTCTGCAATACCCGGTGTTTGGGGAGCCGTGCAATCGTCCGGCTCCCGCACGTGGGGGGGGGGGGTGGGGCCCCCATTGACATGCATTACTCTGGGGGGCGTCATCGCACTAAAAAATTTTCATGTGCTTATCTCCCTGCGTACAATACAAACTATTTACTCGGGGGGGATGAGGGGTAATCCATAGTTTCTATGGAGTATTTTTTACCATAATTGCGGTGCAAATTTCGCCGCATATTAAACGCAAAAGTGGAAAAAAACGCCGCAAATTTGCCCGAAAATAAGCCTGTGAACTACCATACAGTTCCCCATTTTCAGTAACAAAAAAAACCGGGGAGTCCGGGGGCTTCACCCTTCTGCATTGTCTAGGGCGGCCCCCATCGATACCCCTCACTGTGTCCTTGGAGAATCTTTTGGGGCCAAAACCAAGCTTTTTTTTCATCTATGATTTTAAAAAGTACCATTTTTTTGTGCTGAAATATAATTTTACTAGTATTCTGGATACTGAAGTTTTTTTTTTTCACTGTTAAATCTCGATTTTTGGGGAGGAGACATGACCACATTTTTAAAGAAAAAATTTGTTTTTTGGGCTTTTTGAATTTTTTTTCTTGGTGTTACCTGCAGGATAAAAAAGATGTTTTTAATTTTAGATCAGACCTTCACAAAGCAAAAAATTCAATTAAAGTCAAAAAAAGTTTTAAAAAAAATTGCAAAAGGGAAAGGGGGTGTAGGAGTTATTTTTTTTTTTTTTTTTATTAATTTTTTAAAGATTAAAAATTCATTGACCATAGGGTTTTTAATTGCTTTTCCACCTGCGGTAGTTTTATTCTATTCAGGTTTTTTATTCATATTCTATCACACTCTGCCTATGGCTGGACCAACATGGCAGCTATGGAGGATTCATGAGGTCTTCAGCCACCACAACAACTGATCATCACCCTGCAATTATGGACGATCGGGTGGAGGAACAATGCGCAGCAACATTGCTCATTCATTTAGATGTCAGACCACGGAAGTCACAGCATATAAATAGTTAACACAGCAGGGATCACAGCCGGCAAACTAACAGCCGATAACCGACACGTATGGAGTGAGCTCAGCGCTGGACCCAACTCCATACACCCTTCACCATGGTCAGACATTCCTGCACATCCAAATGTGTGAAAGGGTTAAAAACTACAGTTGTGTCTATAGTGGCATCGAGATAAGCGAGAACAATCCGGCCGATAGCGGAGGATGCCGGCTGTAATTAATGCCTGGCACCTGCTGTGTATGGAGCAGAATGAAAAAAAAAAAAAGGGAGCAAGCTCTTGACCCCTAGCATCATCAATGATTGGAGTAAAAATCCCCCCACCCCCCAGCGAAAAATTTAAATGACCAAGCTCCAGACCCCTCACCACCTCCATGATGGTTATCTACCTCAGCGAGTGACCAAGCTCCAGACCCCTTACCACCAGCATGATGGGTATCTACATCAGCGAGTGACCAAGCTCCAGAACCCTTATCACCTCCATGATGGGTATGTACGTCATTAAGTGACCAAGCTCCAGACCCCTCCCCACCAGCATGATGGGTATATACATCAGCGAGACATTAAGCCCACCCTCAAAACCGCATGATGGTTTCTCAAAATAATCCCCCCTTACCACCAGCATGATGGGTATCTACGTCAGCGAGAGACCAAGCTCCAGACCCCTTACCATCATCATGATGGGTATCTACATCAGCGAGTGACCAAGCTCCAGAACCCTTATCACCTCCATGATAGGTATGTACGTCATTAAGTGACCAAGCTCCAGACCCCTCCCCACTTCCATGATGGGTATATATGTCATTAAGTGACCAAGCTCCAGACCCCTCCCCACCTCCATAATGGGTATATATGTCATTAAGTGACCAAGCTCCAGACCCCTCCCCACCAGCATGATGGGTATATACGTCAGCAAGTGACCAAGCGCCAGACCCCTCACCACCAGCATGATGGGTATATACGTCAGCGAGTGACCAAGCGCCAGACCCCTCACCACCAGCATGATGGGTATATACGTCAGAGAGAGAGCGGGCTCCAGACCCCTCACCACCAGCATGATGGGTATATACATCAGCGAGACATTAAGCTCCAGACCCCTTACCACCAGCATGATGGGTATCTACGTCAGCGAGAGACCAAGCTCCAGAACCCCTCAACCACCACATGATGGGGTATTAGTCAGCGAGAGACCAAGCTCCAGACCCCTCCACCAGCATGATGGGTATATACGTCAGCGAGAGACCAAGCTCCAGACCCCTCACCACCAGCATGATGGGTATATACGTCAGCGAGAGACCAAGCTCCAGACCCCTCACCACCAGCATGATGGGTATATACGTCAGCGAGAGACCAAGCTCCAGACCCCTCACCACCTCCATGATGGGTGCATACATCAGCGAGTGACCAATCTCCAGACTCCTCACCACCTTCTTGATGGGTTTTATACATCATAGAGCATTCAGGGGTTAAACATCTAAAGTGCACCTCTGCCCCATGTGGACGTCCCATGAGAGGGGAACTTGGACCGGTGGAGAAGTAAAACACAAGATAAAGCACATAATAACAGGGGGCAGCAGCACCTCACAGATTGAGGGAGCAGCAGAGGGTTAACCCCATATGCACCTCCCAGAACAACCAAGGAAGTCCAGCAGGAGAAACTACATCATAGACAAGACCCAAACCAGGGAGCGACATTCTAGATCCCACAGGACAGAACACAAGGATGGGGGCCTGGGCGTCCTCACATTGGGGCTCCCAAATGATACTACCCCCCACATGCAAAAACGGCCCCTATTACCCATAATAAGGGGAGAGGAGCAGTCTCAGAATTAGAAGGCCAGGTAAGAGTCACACCTGTATAAGTGGACAGGTTTATGATGATAGCCCACTCTACTCTGACAGGACAATGTCCCCATACAATGTCCTTTATGTGTGATGTCATTGGAATAGGTGGGGCACCTTTGGGAAGAGGAAGGGCATCTTTGGGAAAGGTGGTGTTTTAGGGAAAGAGGCTGGTCTCCCAGAAATACAGGAAGTTGTAAGGAGAGGAACAAGGGATTTTTAAAAAGATGTTTGGAACTGGATA